>BKCP01004516.1:104770-130102 GCA_008636005.1 Striga asiatica | reverse complement strand
TTTTTGGTTGATCTGCTATGATAATGAGAAAATTTTCAGTATATAAACCCAAATGAATCAATAATATTCCCGAACCGGCTTACTAATGGGGTGCTAAGAACCATGCATATAGCACAACCGAAATTCAAACAAATGGCATTGCACAAAGTCATAAAACTATACATATTGCAGAACAGAAATTCAAACAAATGACATGCAGTAAGTGTTAACACCCATGGAATATGGAAACCAACAAAACCATACTCTAGATGTTATGGTGTAGAAAGGAAGCCTGGGACCAAAGGGAAAATCTTCTGCTCCAACAAGGGATCCCAGGGACCCAAATCATGCAGCTGTCTAGTTGCCAGATCGAAAAGCAGCAGCTTGTTATCATTGTGTTTGATGAATAATTTATCATTCTCTAAGAAGCCCATAAAACATGGATTAGGAACAGGGATGCTGAATGCGGATACCAGAGACCACGACTCGTCATTCCATACCCAAATCTCGAAATCAGGACAAGATTCTTTTACAGCAGCAGCAAGGTTATTGTCCGCCCATTTATTATAAACGAGTGCGAGGGAGCCCTGAAACTCAACGAGATGAAAATTAGGAAAATGATCGACCACAATCCCACGAGTCTTGGGTATCGGTATAAGACGAGAATCGAACTTCTCGGTAGCAAAGTCAAAGGAAAGGATGTAACCGGGCTCTTTTGATAGTGCCCAGTAGTAAGAGCCGTTGACGTGAACCGAACAAACAGGGTCACCGCAGAATTGGAATTGATGAGGATATGGGATTTGCTTCAAGTGACCAGTTTTGAACGAGTAGAGCTCGGCTTTGGTGTCTGGAATACAATCAATTGAGTGAAGTATAGGGTAGGTCATGAGGATTCGGACAACCTTGTAGTCCCCAGAAACAGGGTCGATCCCCATACCACTATGACTACGGGTGTTTCTGGTCATCTTTCCGCTCAAATCAGGTTCAGGAATTGTCTTCACCTCTTTGGTTGTGACGTCCCAAAGAAGCAATCCGTATAACCCAAAGCTGATAAACATCATCGTGTTACAAATAGAGACAACATAATGTGTACTACCATGGAAATTTTCCAGCGGGGGTAGACAGAGACAACAAGCGGGATATAGCTCCATCTTCCACTGGCTGCTTCTTCCCTCTAAAATTACGGAATAATGTTGGCGATTACAGTATGCATGCTTGACCATAAACATGGGCTTATAGTTTTTGTTGACGATTTTGAACCAAGTTTGGAGATCGACGTTCTTATCTGCTGCAGGAGGCACCGCCGCCTGTGCCGGAGGATTTTCCGACCCACGGACATGAGAGAAGAGTCGGAAGCTGTAAGGGGTGCGCAGCGGATTCGAAGAGGAGAGGAATCTGAAATTGGATTTGGGGACGGCCGTTGCATTAGCTGAGAGGAATTTCATGGCTGGGCTGGCTGCCGGAAGAAGAACAAATGAACGGCGCGATTCAACACTCGATAAACCGTAATCAATTGGGGACTGGGATTACGTAGGAACGCAACGAGGAGAAAGTGAGGTGGAAATTGTTCCAACTAACCCTTTCTACATGGGATCTTTATTTAAGAGGCCTAGTCAAAAGCCCCATTGCTTTTCTTATAAAATGTAATAAATGAAAGGTCAAAAATACCCTTATATTATATAACGAATGTTCTTTCGTTTTTCATTGTGATATAACGAAAGTAATTTCGTTATATATTTTTTGTTAGAACTTATTATATTTTGAGTCCTAATTCATTACTTATCTCTTGAACCTTTTGTTCAATTTTATATATTTTGCTATTAGGTTTTATGTTACTTCAGTAAAAGTATCTATTTTTTAAGAGCTAGCTTCATTTTCTTCATTATTTTGCTTAGGAATAACGTAGTCTATTTTAGGTCTAACAAAAGACGAAGTTCTATGAATTTGAAAAGAGCTTTTAGGCGCTTCTAATTGTAGTATAGGTGAAAACAATTCATCAATTTCAATTTTACCATGTGGTTTGAATGACAGACTATGATGATTGTTAGTCAATGCATAGTTTATTCTCCACGTTACTGAAAATAGATGGTTTCCGGTTTTCATTATTTTTCTCTTCATGTTCCAACACAAAGTGATAGAGTCGTCTAAATTATTGTATAATAAAGACATTCCCACATGGTAGTTTAAGTTAAACTTAATTTTACCAAATTTTAAGTTTCCATTTCCTTCAGCTATTAGAGCATCAGAATAATCAATCATTCTATTATCAACTAGTCTTATTGTGATAGGTGAATCTATTCCTAGACTATAAGTTGATTTAAGAATCATTTGTATAATAGAAACATGTAAATAAGAAATTTTATTCCTAGTTTCTGGTCTAATACTTTTCAATGAAGAAAGTATTTGCTCCTTACAGATAACAGGAATAACTACATTTCCTTCTGTTTGATCTGTATCTATTGCCTCTTCTCCAGAAATAATTCCAAAGAATATTTTATTTTTTCTAGAAACTAAGTTCTTTAAGTTCTTTATTAATCCTTCATTTCTGAAGTTATGATTTTCTTTAAGTCATGATCTGCTATTCTTAGTTTATTTGCATCTATCAGGGCTTCAATTAAGTAACCTGATTTTTCGTGTTTTGAGAAGTAATCTAAAAGATTATTTTCATTATTCATAATGCCTTCTGTTATTGTTTTTTGAAAAGTAATCTATTAGATTTATATTTTAATTCTATTAACTTATTCACTTTGTTCTTTCAATCTCCAAGGATCTAAACATTTTACAAAGAATTGCTCTTCTGATCTTGAATAAGTTCTATTGTTTGTTTCTAAAATTTGGATAGCTAAATTTATACATTCAAGCTTATCTTTCCAATATTCTATGTGTTTTTCATGTATTTCATAATGTGGTGCTGTATTTACAATTTTCTTTTCAAGAGTTTTACGTCTTGCTAAAAATGCATTTAGCCAATCTATTTGTGGCACTTTTAGTTAAGTATTTCACCTGTTACCAGGCTCTGATACCATTTGCTCGGCTCTTTTTCATTTTCTGGGCTCTTTTGTAAACTCATCTTTTCTTGCGGAATTTTTCTTTGAAACTTGTTTAGTGCTAGTTGCAGAATATTACTTTTCTTTATATACGAAGTTTTTCTAAGTTTGATATAATTTTAGCTAACTCTTTTTCTCTAGTTACAAGTGAAGGATGAATATCATTGTAATAATTATTTTTTGATATGGATTTATTATTTCTAATAGTTTGTCTTTGAATACCATTTTCTAAAATTTTTAGTTTTTCTAAAACATCTAGTTTAATAGATGTTAAAAGATTATTTTCTAAACTTTTTAATTCTCCATATTTATCAAGGCTTAAGGGTAATTTCATGCTATTATCAATATTATTAGAAACTTCGTCATAAAGTTCTGAATTCATACATTTCTTCTGGAATTTGAAATTTTTCTCTGTTTTAGTATATTTGAGATGATTGGTCCACCATAGCTTCCTGCTTTTCTTCTCAAATTCCAAACACCTTACTCCAAGTCATCTTACAGCCCTTTACTTCAGGTCTTACTCCGACGAGCGATTGTGTCTCCAATAATCTCCAGAGAAATTTTAGCCTAAGCTATTGGTCCTTTTGGACTCTTTTTTCTTCAGAAGTTAGATAACTTCTAAGTGTTTGAAGCTTAAATGCTTCTAGGATTTGAAGCTTATAGCTTCTTTAGACTAATTTATTAAAACTTCTTTTATTGAATATTAAAAACTGTTTACAGAATTTAGAGACGTTTTTCAGGATATGAGGATTGATGCCTTACACACTCCCATGGCACCCCCTTATATAGAAACTAAAAATTCGTGAATTATTGGGGTTCGGCACAAGTTGTCATCTCACCAAACGCATTATGAAAAGAAGACAAAAATGCAGAAACTCTTCACATGAGTTTGTCTGCTACATTATTACATAGTGGTAGGGTCTTCAATTATCAAGTGTCACATGGAATGGTTGGCAGGTTTTCTTCTCTGGCAGCTGGCTTGCATGAGCTGTTTTCTTCTTTTTTTGAAGTAGTAGGGTCCTTCACATGTTTTTCCTTTTGCTTGCCTGGCTTTCTTTTGTCGTTAGTGTCGGCAACCTTCTTCTTCTTCTTCTGGTGCTTTTCTTTCTCCTCATTGACTGTAAGAACAATGGACTGTCCCATTTGCTTTGTTGCTTATGTGGCATGGATCTTAAGAATAAGATTATCCTGCCAATTCTGGACTATGGCCAAGTCTTGTTTGTCAATTTTCTTGTTGAAATTACTGACCAGAAGAATATTCAGGCGGCAATAATCTACTTTAATTTGGATTGATGAATTTATTTTTTATAATGTTTTCAAGATAAAATAAATTCTATCAGCTCTTTCTAATTTCAGCTCTTCCTCTTTTAATGGAGGTTTTTCTTGTACCAGTGGTACTGGTGGTTTCACTTCTCTAGATACCCCAACATGAATATAGTGGTAGGTTGGGTATTGTTCTTCTTTGTTCCAGTCTGGTATTGAACTCTAGATCTTGACAAAGATTGATTTGTTATTTTCACGAATTCTGCATTTTTCCATGTACAGAGCGATAGCCTGTTTGATTTTTGGAAAATATGACAACTCTTTTCAACTGTTCTCTGGGTAGAGGGTATCAATGAATCCTCATCGGAACAAGTCTCTTGTTATTTTAGGTGTAACTCCTGGTAGCAGAATGACTTTAATTTGTTGATTTCTGCTAATAGGAATATATCCTTGTTCACTTGTACTCGCGTTTACCTCTTTGTATAACGTGAGCCATTCTTTCTGGTTATAGTAGTTTGATTAACTTACTATCTAGTTGCTGCATTTTAAATTCATCAAATTTTATGAATGGATTTTTCAAATGATGTTCTTTAGGAATTCCAGTGTTACGAAATACTGGTACTCTCTCAATGATTTTGTTCTTTAGCTTTTCAAAGATTATTTTTGCTTCAAATTCAGTTTTTGTCGTATGATAGTATTCTGGTGGCAAGTCTTTTATTTTCTCGAAGCTATTATAAACTCCAATTTTTGGTCCGGTGTGCACCGTGTACCAGTTAGGTGCCCTTTCATCCTCGATAAAGGTTGATTGAGTCTTTTGATCTTTCACCAAAGCGTCTATGTATTCGGTTGTGGTTTTGGCTTCGCTTTTACTATCAGACTCTGAGAGTTTTCCCTTCTCTGTCTGATTTTTCAACTGTATTATCTTCCATTTCTGCTTTAAGATTTCCAATTCATGCTCCTTTTGCATGATTTCCAATTTGAGTTCTTCAACTTGAAGATCCATTCTGGTCCTTTTTGCTTTTGATTTTGCAATTTTTTGATGATCTTGTTCAAGTGTCTGTTTCTTCAATCAAATACCTGCAAATTCCCTTGTTAGACAATCAGCAGGATAATTTTTATCACCTTTTATGTGTTCAACATCAAATTGATAGTGTTTTAGGTGTAATTGCCACCTAATCAATCTACCCTGTTTATAATCTCCTTTAAATTCATTTTTAATAAAATAATTGAAATTTTTATTATCAATTCTTACTAAAAATTTATTGGAGATAAGATATATTTTGAATTTTTGAATGCCCCGTAAAACTGCTAGCCATTCTTTTTTATTACTATGATAATTCTTTTCAGCATCTTTAAAGGTTCCTGAAGTATATCTACACAATTTTTCTTCTGTAGAGTCTATTGGTTTTACTTTTAAAACTGCGCTCCAGTAAGAGTCTGAGGCATCTGTTTCCAAAATCATTTTATCATTTTCTTGAGGGTGATATAACGTGGGTAGAATTTGAGTTTTTTCTTTATATTTTCTACATACGTTGTATCACTTGGTGACCAAGTAAAAATAACATCCTTTTTTAATTTTGCTTGTAAAGGCTTACATATTGCTGCCAATTTGGCTATGTAGCCTTCTCCATAATTTAAGATTCTAAGAAACTTTTGTAGTTGCTTTTTATTTCCTATTTCTGAGGGAAATTCAGAATTTTTTGTTATAATATGCGGTAGCATAGTTAGACTTCCATTTTCAATTTCAAGTCCTAAAAAATTAATCTTAGTTTGAGCAATTTTTGCCTTTTTCTCAGAGAGGATGATTCCCTCTTTAAGACACTGTTTTAGTACTTGTATAACATGCTTATAATGTTGTTGTTCGGTTTTGCTGAAGACGATTATATCATCAGCATATACTGTGCAAATTTTACTAAATTCTTTGCTCGGGTCTTTCAAACATAGAGCATTATCAATTCTCTGTTGGAATAATCCAGGAGCTTGTTTTAGCTCAAAAGGAACAATATTCCATTCAAAAGGAATAATCCAGGAGCTTGTTTTAGCTCAAAAGGAACAATATTCCATTCAAACTGTCTATTTGGGCAACTAAATGCTGGTTAACTTTCTACTTTCTTCTTTCAGAGGGACTTGCCAGAATCCACTCTTACAGTCGAACGTACTAAACCATTTCATATTTTTAATTAAATGAAATAGTTCTTCTTTCTTAGGTAAAAAAATACCTATCCATTTCTGTATTATCATTTTTTTTTTTATAATTAATAACCATACGTCTTTTTGTCTTCGTTTTCATCTTCATTTTCTACTAGAAAAGCTGGACTACTATGTGGGGATTTACTAGGTCGAATTAAATTCATTTTTAGTAATTCTTCAATCTGTATGTTAAACTCTTCTCTATCTCGAGGAGTATAACACATTGGTTTGACTCTTATGACCTTTAAAGGGTCAATTAATTTTATTTCAGCATGTAAAGTTGGGTTTTTTATGCTTTTATTAAGCATTTTATTTAACGGATTTTCACTCGTTATTTTATTTAATGCTTTTTGACAGTCTTCTAAAGATAACATATAAAGCATTTGATGTTTGAATATTAAGGTGTCCATTATTCTTTTACATCGCATGGTTCGAATAAAAACTCTTTCTGGGTTTTTTGTTTAATTTGTTATTGCAATGTTTTTGTTTTTTATATCAGTAACCTCACCACGTTTTCGTAGTTTGGCGTTATTTTTCGTAAATTCTTTAGATGCAAAGCTATAAACCTTTTGCACTTGTTATATAAATTGGTACTTCATTCAAGTGTAACAGTATATAATTTAATTCCTGGACAAATGGTCTGTATAATTTTAAGAAGTTATTACCTATCAAAAGATCTATTCCTGTATCGTGTTGGTATATGGTAGGAACTATAAATTTTTCTCCTGCCATCAAACATGTGACATTATAAGCTACTTTTTCTAAAGTAATTACTTGTTTATTTGCAACCTGTGCAGTTATTTTTTGTTTAGCATTTTCCCATTTTTCGATGGGTAATACCAAAGGATGTGCAGCACAAATACTTGCACCTGTATCTATATATCCATGAAGATGATATAGTTTATATCCAATGAATTTAAAACCCACCTTGATATAGGTACTATTAGGGTTAGTTATATTTAACAATTGTTCCATTCTTCAGAACTTTCATCAGTACAACTTTCCCATTCAGAATTTGGTTTGGAATAGAATTGTTTATATTCTATCTCAAATTTTTATTCATATTCTGAATCATTAGACTCATTCTCAGATTCAATTGGTTCAAAGTTGAATTTTTGCATTGCATAAAGCATTTTAGCTTTATCCTTACTTTCTTTTCTTTTAGGACACTCATTTGCATAATGTCCTTCTTCTTGACATAACCAACATTTGCAGTTAGTGTTTCCTTTAAGGAAATATTTTTCTTTTATTTCAATCCTTCGTCTATATCTTGGTTTGTTTATTTTATAATTCTCTTTTTTGTATTTTCTATATTTAGGAATATACCTTTTGTATTTTTTAAACTTTTGACGTTTTAACTTTCGAGATTGCCTCTCTTTTCTAGTTCTGCAACCTCATTTATTAGGTATCTCTAACAACTGAGGATCACAACATGGTTTGTTTTGATACTATACAAGAGTTCCTCTTAATTGAGTGTCTTTGCATCTATGTTCTATGGTTTCTTTAAGAATATTTACTATTCCTGCAAAATCTTCTGTTATATGATCAGGTTTATTAGACCATTTTTTGTTCATTTCAAAAGCCCACAATGGTGGTAGCTTATTGAAATATTTTCCACCATATGCTGGTCTATATTCTTGTTTTAACAAGTAATACCACTTTTCATACTCACATGTAAAGTTTTTCTAACAACAAATATCACATATTTGAATATTATCAAGTATGAATTTTGCTTTTTTCTTTCTTTCTTCTAACACTATATTTGTGTTATCTAATTCTCTGACTCCTACAAATTCATTAACGAGTAGTTTAGTCAAAGCATTTAGATATTCTATGTTATCTTCTGGTTTATGCCAAAGAGCATCAAGACTTGGAACATACATGGTTTTGAATCCCACCAGTTTCTAACATTTCCTTTCATATGAAGTTCTAAATATGTTTTTAATGTTCTTAGTCTTCAAATGCTTCTCTATTAGTTTGTATTACTACTAACATATAGTTATACCAACCTTTTATTTTTTCAAACAATCTAGATTGAGTATGTTATCGCTGTGATTATTAGAATTATTATTAGGAATAAATTCTTTCGGAATATAATTTTTGTTTAATTTTTCTTGTAAGGTTTTGCCTTACTTCTATTCATATTCATCATTCCTGGAATATTTATTTCTGAGAATGTTTTTTCTTCATCAGGTACTCCAATGTACCTATCTGCATTTGGATTATAAAACTTATCATTCGTGTATTCTTCAGAAGTCATGAACTCATGAGTGTCACGATAATTACTTGGTCCTGGAGGAATATCTTTAAGATCTTCTTTAATTTTTTAACATTTATACGATCTTTTGGTTCTAGATTTTCACTTTCTGAACTAGAGTCGCTGTAATTTCGATAAATTCTTTTAAAGATAATATATTCTGATATTTGTCTAAGAGAGACTGAATATCAATTTCACTTTGAATAGACTCAGTGTCACTATTCATTTTTCTTCAGGTAATCTTTTTCTTCTGTGTTTAAACAGATTACTAAGATCCCATTCTTTTGAAGGTCTATATGTTGGTATAGATTTATTTTCTTTAGTAATTTGTAAAAATATTTCTATTTTTAATAATTTGACATCCTGATTACTAGAATCAGGTTGTTGTATATTTTTTTCTATTCTTAGAACAATTCCTTTTATTTCACTAACTATTCTTAGGATCTGTTGTACATTTCCTACTTCAGGAGTTTTAGCCATTTAATCCTAATTCTTTTCCAATTTGATTTACAAGTAAAACTACTTTACTTAGGTTTTCCATTAACGGTTCAATTTGTGGAATTTTCTCATCCAATTTTATAAAGGTTTCTTCTAATCTATTTATGTTTATTCTATTACTGTTTTCAATAATTTTGTCAGCTTTTGCTGCAAGATCAAGGATTTCTGAGAGTAGAGTATCAAGAAATTCAATATTTCTACTCGTTTTTTCAAGTCTTTGAAGAATTAATTCTTGATTATTTCGAATTTTTTCAATATTTTCCCAAAGGGGAGTATTGCTAGTTCTACTCATACTCCAAAGATTTAGAACATAAGCCCATTATTATTTGTTTTTCTATTCTTTATCAATTTTTCTTTTTTATATTTATGCCTAGTATTTGTAACACTTAGCCTAGTATTTGTAACACTTAATTTATAAGGGTATAAAAGTCTCTTTATTAGTTTATGGATTTTTATATTTTTTTTATAAAGCTATTTTAGGTCAAAAGTTATTTTGCTAATTTTGGTTGCAAAAAGGGTTATATGGAACAATTCCCTCCTTTCTCCATTACCCTTACTACATTACAAATTGTTAAAATGACCTTTGACTAAAATTTTACAATCTATATATATATATAATAAGAATTAACATTTAACAAAAATAGTAGCAAAAAAATAGGAAAAAATTTAATGCAATCTATAAATAGTAAGTCTTTTTTATTTTATATTTTTATCTTTAAAAAATCATACTAACATTAAATATTACATTAATTTTGGGTTTAATTCATTTTATTATTTAAAAATTCCAGCTAAGATCTATTAAGTGTGCATTTTTTATTTCTATTCTTTTTCATATAAACACTGAGTAACATTAAAATCTAAGTCTCTATATTTATAAAATCTCAATTCAAAAGGTAATAAAATTTTAGAATATTGGTCTTTATATTTATGCCTTTCAAAAAAAAAGATATTGAATGCTATTCTTTACATATCATTTTTCATTAATCATCACAATTTTTTTATTTGGAACGTGTTATAATAAACTTGGTAACGTTTATTATTATTTTTAACACCAATCTATTATATTTTTATACTCGGTTTCAAAAGATAAAATAATTTTTAAATTCTCAGTCTCAATAATTGTGCATTTAAAAAAAATATATTTAATGATAATATATTATTTGTTAATAGTACACAATTTTGAAAACTCCATTATAATTGTATGTTGATATCCAAATCATTTTATAAATGCAATCGACTTTGTTAAATATCCACGAAAATATGGTAAACAAAATTAGACGATCAACTTTGTATGGAAATAAAATAGAATCAATAAATCAACGTGAAGTTAAGAGAAAATTAACATAATGAATAATTTGTATAGTACACGGATCTAAAAATTAATACTCACGTGGATTCTAAAATTCAAACTTATACTTATCATCATCTTTTGGAAATTGAATAATATATTGTAGGCAAGATTTTTTTAAATAATTTTAACATGTTTTATTTATAAAATAGTTTAGAAAAATTTTAGGTGACTTCACATCTTTCAATAAGGATATATAAAATTTTAGATACTTTACATAAGTTATATAATATTTTAGGTGTTTTTAATATTTTAAACATACATTTTTTATGTTATTTTATACAAGATAATTTTATATGGTTTACATCTGATATACGATAAATTATGTCACATATGAACTCCACATCTTAATTACAATTATTAATTAATATTGTTTACCCTCATATTTAATTTATAATTATGAATTAATATTATTTACTATCATCTTTAATTTATAATTAGTATTTAATATTATTTACCCGTGCATCGCACGGGCTACACACTAGTAAAACTTAATAAGTAATCATATTAAATAGGCATTTAGAAATATACCCTTAACACAAAATTTAATCTACCTTCAATCACTTCTTCCTTCTTCAATTTCTCTCTCTCTCTCTCTCTCGCTTTCTTCTTCGTCTCCCTCTCTTGCACTCTCTGCTTTTCTTATTCCTCGTCATCTCTCGCCCTCTCTTCACGGTCACGCGTCTCGCCCGGCCCCTCGCAGTCACGCCTTCTCGTCCCGCCTCTCTCTACAGTATGTTTTTGTTATTTTTTTTAAATTTCGAGTACTGAAAATTTATATAGGGATGTTTTTCTCAATCTTATACTTCAATTTCCTCAATCTTAGCCAAACTGTGCAAAGAAATAATAGTTGAAGCTGCTCTCAAGCAAAGGGTTAGATTAGTAGGAGAAAGAAAACTGCTTGATTTTAGTAGGAGAAAGAAGATTGGCCAGTAATTTACAGTGTTCTAAAAGTCGCTAGGCGCCCGCTAGGCGCTCGGCCAGTGCTTAGCGCCTAGAGCGCCTAGTCGGGGCCTAGGCGGTGGCTAGTCGGGGCCCAAAAATCAATAGTAAATACCTTATTTATTATTTATTTTAATTACCTACGAAATAAAATTATCTCAACATATAATAAATTCACACACCAAAGTCCAAATAATAATATTAATATATATTAAAGAAAACATGAGAACAAAATAATGTAATTAGTATTTAAAAAAATAAAAAAAAAATCAAAAAAAATTAAAAAATTGCCGCCGAGCCCCCCTAGGTCCGCCTAAACGCCTGGCCGCCGAGCCCGCCAAGGCCGCCTAGGAGCGTCTAGGGCCGCCTAGACCCGCCTAGGCGCCGTCTAGCCGCCTGGCCGATTTTTTCTGCCGATTTGTACAAATCGGAGGCGCCCGGGCACTGCCTAGCGCCTAGGCGCCGCCTAGGCGGCCGCCTAGGCCGATTTTTAGAACAGTGGTAATTTAAATAAAATTGCTTGTTGTGGATAACTCAATGAAGCTGCTCTCATGGCTAACAAACTTTATTTATTTATTTATTTTTTAATTTTCGGTACTGAATTTGGTGTGGGATTTGGATTTGTAAATTTTGGTGTATCTGAAATAGCAATTATTCATGTGTTTCTTAATTCCAGTCCTTATTCATGTGATCCCTTTTGTGATTCTTGTGTGATTCCTAGAGTAATTTTAGTTACTTGATTTTTGTAATTCTTAATTTTGTGTTCTTGGTAATTTTAGTTGCTTGATTTATGCGATAAAATGGTAGACGAGAGGATAATGATATCGTATTTGCTACTGATGCACTTATAGTGTTACCAATGTAGTGTGATTTTGAAATTACTGGTCAAGCTTTAAGTTTTGCAGTGTTTCCTGGTTTTATGCACAGAGGGTAAAAGAGATGATGATGATATCGTATTTGCTAGTGCCCATGTTGCCAATCTAGTGTGATTTTGAAATTGTTGAACAAACTTTATGTTTTGTATTTGTGGGATACTGATGAAAATGAGCTTTCCTCTCCTCACTCCCTTAACAGCTTTTGCAGTCCATGCATTTACGTTTATCCGAGCATAGAATAGTGGCCTGGAAGCATTCACTGTACCTCTTGAGGCACCCATATTTCTTATAATGACACCCCTTTTTGTGCTCTACTTGTATGAATTGGCAGAATCATGCTAGTGCTAAACAAATCAAATTCACAAACCATAACGAAGGTACATTTGTTGTGCTTTATGTAATAACGAAGGTACCTTTGTTATGTTGAAAATCATTACGAATGTACTCTCATTGTGGTTATATTTATGGGATGATATAATACCGATTCTATATTCGATATATATTACATTAGAACGATGGTTTAAACTCGTTATAGTATAGAAATACTTATAATGAACTTCATTTTATGAAATAACGATACATGTTTTATTTTAGAAATAAATAGATAATGAACAATCATTATACTAGTATATTCCATTAAAAATGACTAAAATTCTAACTAAAACGAGAGTAATGTCCTTATAATGTATTATATAATGAAGGTAGAATCGCTGTAGTTGTATTTAATTGACCGGGATGAAAATATAACTATAACGAATGAACATTAGTTATGATGTATGAAATAACGAATGTACGGTCGATATGTTGAAAATCATAACGAATGTACTCTCGTTATGTTTATTTTGATGGAATGATGTCTTAACGATTGTATTTTTGTTATATATCACACTAGGACGATAATTTAAACTCGTTATAGTGTCGAAACTCTCATAACGAAACTCGTTTTATGAAATAACGATACTTTTTTCGTTTTATAAATAGTTAGATAATGAAGAACCATTATACTAGTATATTCCATTAAAAATGACTAAAATTCTAACTAAAACGAGAGTAATATCCTTACAATGTAATATATAATGAAGGTAGTATTATATAAAGAAGGTAGAATCGTTATAGTTGTATTTAATCAAAATATAACCATAACGAAGGTACATTCGTTAATGTATGAAATAACGAAGGTACCTTCGTTATGTTGAAAACCATAACGAATGTACTCTCGTTATGGTTATTCTGATGGAATGATATGTTAACGATTCTATATTCGATATATAATAGATTAAAACGAAGATATATGCTTAGGACTAGCAGCTAAATAAGCATAGGTATTGTTCTTGTATGCTTAATATTCTGAAAATTTTATGAAACCACCTTTCCGAAGAGCTTGTAATTTAAGTAGAAATCATCATCTGGTAAGAACTAAGAGTAAACAGTATATGATCAGTTAATGACCCTTATAGGAGTAAACATATTTCAATGTGATTGATGTATGATGTACTTCTTAATTTCTTAATCATGTGCATATTGTACTTCTTATAATGACCCTTACAGTGTATGTTGTACTTGTTAATTTCTTAATCATGTGCATGTGATTGATGTAACATATTACTAATTTATAATTTCTTAATATTGTTACACTTTCATCGGATTTGAAATTTCTACTACACAATTATTGTTTTATAACATATGTTGTCTTTCTTCTTTGCTTTTAGGAACCAAAATGGAGTATGCATTCGATATATCTTCTACATGCCAGGAGTCGTGATCAATAGATGCATGCTGAATGTGACGCCCCGATCAGAAATAATATTAGAACTGTTTCACTGCTCGACTATAAGTGAAATCGTTATTTTCATAAATTCCGAGTTATGTATTTATGATCTTAAATGCTCAATTTTACTAAGTATATGAGTTTTTATTCGGTTAGTAGGTTCGAAATATTTTCGTTCGTACCGAACCCTAGCCTCAAGCCGTAGTCTCGCACCAAGTATTCCCGAGCCTTGGTAGCACAACACTTAAATTTTTATAAGTGTATTGATATTCTAAGATCAGCCCTAAAACCCTAGCACTCGGCCCTAGCAAGTGCCGCGAGTCCACTCGCAAGCCGCTCGCGCCCAGCCGTGCCAAGCCATTGCACAATCATAGCCAAGCATTTACACATTTTTCCTAAGTGTTAGTGCATCATTTTCAGCCTTAGAACTAGCAATATCCTCAGCCCAAGTCGATTCACGCGCGCAGCCCAAGCAGTCTCGCGCCCAGCCCGTGACGCCCAGCAGGCCGCGTCCAGCAGGCCTCGCGCCAGGCTCAGCGCCAGTCCGGGCAGCCCGCCCTCTAAGCCCAATTCTTGAGTTTTCGGCCCATTTATCCCTAGCCCAACTTCATGCGTGTATTAAGGAGTTAATTAGGGTTAATTTCAGCTGAGATTGTCCTAAGCAAGTTTAAGAGAAGTCAACCTAGCATGGGAGCAAAGTGGAGCATGGGTCTTTGATTATTTTAATAAGCTAGTGGAATGTTTGTTCCCCATGCATGCACCAGACCTGACCAGATCCCTTTTGTCCCCCATAATGCTCTGAATAGTCCTCCAAAATCGTGCAAAGTCAGGCCAAGTCATGCCTAAGACTTCGCCATGCTCATGCGTCTAGGAAAAGGCCATGTCTCCCACTCTCACTTTGTTAAATCCGCCCCTAAGCTCCTATATAAGCCTCCTACCTCAGCTGGTCATAGCTCTTACTCAATTTGACATATTAAGACTTAATAGCTCGAGCATATTCGGAAAAATAAGAGAGTAGTCCGAGAAGGAAGTCCAGCCCTGCACTGCGCGCGCGCCTAGGCCCGAGGTAAGAGGAGTCCGAGTTGCAGCTAGCTCCAGCCATTTTCTCACGAGGCTTATCACTTTCCAAGTGTTTCTTGGAATTTTATAAGTCTTTTGAGATCATCTAGTCCAACCATTTCCACCCCAAGTCGAGCTCTTGTCCCTCAAATCCGCGTGTGACCCGAACAAAGCCCTAGCAACCATTTCCATTTTCGGTGAAGGTTAGCTCGAGCCATACTTTTTCCTCAGCTTATTCATGATATTTTAGGATTTATCATGAAGAAAAATCAAGCCATGCATGTCATTATCTATGAGTTTCGATTTTTAGGATTTAAATGCCTTAATTTTGAATTTTTAGCTCCATGCATGGTAAAGCCGAGTTTGATAGCTCAATGTGCCTTATAAATCATGAGATTGATGGTGCATAAATTTGAGCATGTTTGGAGTTCGTTTGTTTGGTCAACTAGTTCATGATTTTATGTGAATTTTCACCCCCGAGCCTTATCCTGATGCATGCGAGTATAGCCCTTGATTTTAACCTCATAAGTCATGATTTATTATGATAAACATATGGCCATAATCATATATGTATGTTTGAGAAGTTGTTCTGGTGACTTCGGGTCCGTACGTGCCTTATCGGCCCTACCGGACCAAGTCCATGCATGCCCGAGTTCCCCTAGTGTTTTATGTGCTATTTATGCCTTTCCTATCATATCATGTTGTTATATGTTGCATGTCACCGGAAAAAAATCTGGATGGCCGGTAAGGACCGACCATGGTCACTGGTCGTGTCTATAGTGCGCGCAGTGCCGGCCCCGTGCCTGTCCGTGTCTTCAGAGGCTAAGTTTGGCCTAGTCAGTTCCATGCCCTGCGTCCTCAGAGGTTAAGTTGTCCTGTGCCCGCGCCCTGTAGGCGTGAGGCGCAACAATGATGAATAATCGTGTATCTCCTCAACTCGATTGCCTCGAACTAAGCTTTGCCACGGCTTATTCTCGACGATAGGTGTGGACGACTCGGTTGTTAGCCTTATCTTCTCACGGTTTTGAGATGGTTCGGGTCTTAGCCTTGCCAAACTCGGTTTGTATGATAAAACTTTCACGAATCATAAACACACGAGGTTTGTTCTCACGAACGATTTTTCATTAGCTTCAATAACATGTTAAAATCGAATGATATAGGGAGATATATATAGAGGCTAAGTAAATCTAATCTTAGTCTAAGAAGAACTCCTAATGCATGGACATAAGTAAAATCCTAAGGTAACTAAATATCTAGTAATGTAAGACTTACCAAAACTAATAAGGCACATGCCTTTTATTCCAACTCCTAACCAAACTAATAGTCCTAACAAATCTAAGTAAATCGGCCCTCGGCCATCTAGAAGGATTGCGCGTCCTCTTATGCCGTGCACTTCGTCCCAACACTAGCCGTGACGGCTAGTCCTTGTCCTCCGAGGTCTCGGCCTTCTCCCGCGTACCACGCATCCCACGGGTCCAGTGGCTTGCGTCTCAAGTCGCGCGGATCAACCCTAGGCGGAGCGGTACTCCTAGTCCGTTGAGGACTCGAGCTCGTCAGCCCTCGCGTGTCCCGCGCGTCCCCGCCCGTGCTCCACGCGGATGATGAGAGATCGTGTATCCGCTCAACTCAATTGCTCGAAACCCGCGCCGACGCCTTGGTTCCTTCACGATAGGTTGCTAATACGTGCGCTGACGCCTTCGTACTTCGCAATAGGTGTTAAGAAGATCGGATGTTGGTCCTATTTCTATCACGGTTTTGTATGTAAACTCACACGAATTAACACACGAGGATTTTGAACAAACGTTTGATTTTTCTTATTACTTGGATATCCAAAATCGAATGACAATGGGTAGTATTTATAGAGACTAAATTGATCTAATCCTATACTAACTAGATTTCTAAATCATGAAAGAGAATAAACTCCTAAGGAAACTAAATATCCTAATATCTAAGAATTACAAAATAATTAATTAGCTAAGTAGGCACATGCCTTTATTTAAGATCTCCTAACCAAACTGGAATCCTAATTAAGCTAATAAAATCGGATCCCCACTCTTGCTTGCGCCACACGCCGGTCCAAACCCTAGTCGCCCGTCGCTAAACCTTGCCCTCCTCGGCATAGGTCCCGTGCGCGCACCAAGCGTCCCACGCGTCATCCGCGTCGCACCTTGCTCGCTTGTCCGCCGCCTCTCGCGCGTGCTCCCTTGTCGCGCCCTGCGCGTGCCCGCCTATCGTGTCCCGCGCTATCCCGCGCACTCGTGCACCGTCGAGTCGTGCGTGCGTGCCCTTCTAGTGCGTAGTCCGCACGTTGACCCCCTCACGCCCGATCGCCCGTCCCTGGCTGGTCGCGGTGCGTGCTGTCCACCCAACATCCTCCCCTCGCGCACCGCCCGGTTCTACCGCTACGCTACTCGCGTGCTCGTGTGTCACCCCTCGTGCTCTGCACGAACTTCCCGTCGCGTGGTCCTCCTTCGCGCGCTGCTGCCCCGCACGCCTCATCACCAGGCTTATGCGTATTGCCGGTGTGCGTACCGTGCACTCGGCATGCGCGCGCCATTTTACGCGCGTACGCGCCTTCTTCCCACGGCTTCGCGGCCTGTCCCTTCAGCTTGCGCACCATTCCTCTTGGTCATCGTAGGCCTCGTGCTCGGATATGGATGGGTCAAAGACCACATCTTCATCATTCCCGCCCCCTTTAAGCACATCCTTGTCCTCAAGGAGCGGGATATACCGCTCGTGCTTGCTCTCTTCCTCTACTAGTTCTATCCACTGTAATTCCGCACTGTTAGCTGCTCCCCTTGGCTTGATTTTTTAACATGATCAACCTATTATCTAAATAAAATTCCATTCATCCCTCCTTATAATTTGTTTTGACTTCCCCGAGTCCTTCTAGCCATTATACTCCAAGAACTATGTCGGGCCCTACCAATGGGCAAAGAATATAGGTCGGCCTTGATGGTCTCGCCTTGAAGATTGATGGGCACGTTCGATAATACTCACGACATCCTAGTCTTTCCCCGTTGGCGACTCTCACGTCGAATGGCTCCACCTTCGTTGCCAGTAACTTCAATGCGTCCGATAATATGGCACTAATAAAATTGTGGGACGACCCAGTGTTGACTAACACCTCAATAGATCGTCCTCGGACCGAGGCGAGCAACTTAATGGTTCACGGCCCGTGCACTCCCGACATCGCATTGACCGAAATTTCCAAGTCCTCCTTGATGTAGTGCCTTGTTTCCACCTCCTCGGGTTCCTCCTCGTCACCTCCCATGGCGTACAATTATTGCTTGCACCGATGACCCGGCGTAAATTTCTCGTTGCAGCGGAAACATAGTCCTTTGCTTATTTGGCGCTGCCTCTCCTCTTCGGACATCATTTCCCGGCCAATCGTCGTTGAACCCCCGCCTTGGACATGGGCTCCAGGTACGTCCGCGACTCCGTGCGCGTTGGCTCTACGCGTACTTCCGTCCGTGTCTCGCCATCGCGCATGTTCGATCGGACCGTCTTGCGTATCGCGGCCAAGTGATCGTCGCGCATGCGTGTAGCCTCCATGGTTTCCTGTAAGCTTCTTAACTTCTCGAGCCTAACTTCAGTGGCAAGATCCGGCTTAAGGCCCCCAATGAACGCGCCTATGAGTGCTCGCTCCGGCCAATCGCGTACATGACATGCTAAGCATTCGAACTCTCTTTTGTAGTCCCTTAGGCTACCCGTTTGCCTAATTCGTGTCAAGGCCTCATCAAAATCATAATATTCAGACGACCCAAACCTCTTGATCAGCCCCTTTTCGAACTCCCTCCACTTCAAACGTTTTTCTTTTTTCGCGTACGACATCCATTGCCACCACGTATTAGCCTCTCCATCAAGATAATATGCGGCGTACTTAACTCGTTCAGCCTTTAGAGTCTCGTTGAGGTCGAAATATTGAGTAGCTCGACTCAACCATGCGTTAGGATCCTCTCCCTTGAACGTTGAAAGGACAATCTTTGGTTTTTCGACCCTCCGTTTCTTGTGGCGCCGTGAACCCCTAGACCCCTGAGATCGGCGGTCCGTCTCTTCCTCATACGCGCTCTCCTCGTCCTCCGAAGATGCGGACTCCTCCGAAGATGACCCGGGTGTAGGCTCTCTCGATGACCTTCGACCACGTCGTCGGAGCTTTCCAAATTCGGCGGGCTAGTGATTGAATTGACCCGGATAGTGATTGCTCAAGCTTTGTCAATTGGTTGTACGTGGCGTGTTGACCATCTTGCACGGCCCTCATGTCGGTTTTCAAGGCCTGCACGTCTTCAATCATGGAATTCAATCCGCTCTCCAACTGCTCGATTCTATCCTTATGCGAGTTCGTAATATTTTTTTTTTTTTTTTGAAATCTAAAAACTCACGAAAGAAAAGAAAAAGAAAAAAGAAAAATTTAATGAGAAAGATAAAGATGATGAAGATACACGATCGACCCTCTCAACGAGAGCACCAACGATGAGAGATCGTGTATCCGCTCAACTCGATTGCTCGAAACCCGCGCCGACGCCTTGGTTCCTTTGCGATAGATTGCCGATATAGCCATATTATCATATAATCGACCCAAGAACTCTACTCGACCGGGCAATCATTCAAATCGGCCACCTGTCGACATATTCCTGTCGACATGACTCAGCCGACTTCCACAAAGTCGGTTCCACAACAAAGCAATTACGAGATAAAGACGAAACAAGTCGATTCCTCGAAGTCGACTTCCTACAGTCAACTCCTTGAAGTCGACTTCCTATAGCCGACTCCAGAAGTCGGCTCCCACTTAGGGACAACAAAACGTAGCTTCCGCACTCGCATGAGCATGAGTCAACCTCTCAGTGTTCGAGGTCGACTTCTTACGCCTCGAGGACCGAGAACGTGATGAAGACTCACGACACTTGCATTATACTTGAGGTTCTACATTCTTCAATGGATAAGAAAGAACCTTATGATGTCTCAGCAGCAAAGAGGAGACGAACCGACCGGGGTATTTCGGACATTTCACGTGAGTCGGCCGGGGCATTTTGGGTACTTCAAGTAAGTGTTAGCTCCTATATAAGGGGAGGCTGAGGTAACCCTAAAGCCCAACTCTCATTCATTCCATACTCTCCTCCATAGCTGCTGCTGCTCTCTCAGAGCAGTCTCTTTTCATCACTCTCATATACTGACTTGAGCGTCGAAGGCTCTACGCCGGAAACATCTCCGGCGTTGAGTTTTTGCAGGTATTCTCGCGGTCTAGCAACGGTTCGAGGGCGATTCAAACAGATCTGAGCTCATTACTACCGGTTCACTCCAGATCTGAGAGTAGACCCATCAGTTGCTAATACGCGCGCCGACGCCTTCGTACTTCGCGATAGGTGTGAAGAAAATCGGATGTTGGTCCTATTTCTATCACGGTTTTGTATGTAAACTCCCACGAATTAACAAACGAGGATTTTAAACAAACGTTCGATTTTTCTTATTACTTGGATATCCAAAATTGAATGACAATGGGTAGTATTTATAGAGACTAAATAGATCTAATCCTATACTAACTAGAATTCTAAATCATGAAAGAGAATAAACTCCTAAGGAAACTAAATATCCTAATATCAAAGAATTACCGAATAACTTATTAGCTAAGTAGGAACATGCCTTTATTTAAGATCTCCTAACCAAACTAGAATCTTAATTAAGCTAATAAAATCGGATCCCCACTCTTGCTTGCGCCGCATGCCGGTCCAAACCCTAGCCGCCCATCGCTAAGCCTTGCCCTCCTCGACATAGGTCCCGTGCGCGCCCCACGCGTCATCCGCATCGCACCTTCCTCGCTTGTCCGCCGCCTCTCGCGCGTGCTCCCTTGTCGCGTCCTGTGCGTGCCCGCCTATCACGTCCCGCGCTATCCCGCGCACTCGTGCGCCATCGAGTCGTGCGTGCGTGCCCTTCTCACGCGTAGTCCACACGTTGACCCACTCACGCCCGATCGCCCGTCCTTGGCTGGTCGCGGTGCGTGCTGTCCTCCCAACATCCTCCCCTCGCGCACAGCCCGATTCTACCGCTACGCTACTCGCGTGCTCGTGTGTTGCCCCTCGTGCTTCGCACAAACTTCCCGTTGCGCGGTCCTCCTTCGCGCGCCGCTGCCCCGCACGCCTCATCACTGGGCCTATGCGTATTGCCGGTGTGCGTACCGTGCGCTAGTCATGCGCGCGCCATTTTAAGCGCGTACGCGCCTTCTTCCCATGGCTTCGCGGCCTGTCCCTTCGGCTTGCGCACCATTCCTCTTAGTCATCGTAGGCCTCATCCTCGGGTTCAGATGGGTCAAAGACCACATCTCCCTCAGCCGCCCGTCATCCAGCTCGCGAGTGGTCGACACATGACTCTTGCCCCGATCGCACCATTATCCATCGCGTGGTCGAACCACACGCGTATTCTCTTTCACGAACCTCTTGGACCCTCTGCCAATTCCTCGCTCTTGTCTCGCTGAGCCACCCCACGTGTTCCTTTGCTCGCGTGGCCCTGTCGCGTTCCCGCGCGCCTGGTTGCGCGACTCACGCGTATCGCATGTCCACGCATCGCGTGCTTCTTCCTCGCGCAGCCTCCACGAGCCTCCTTTGACCGCTTCGGCGATCGCCCCGACCCCTTGCACACCTTTTCTCGTGACTTGAGCTCGGGTCGTCCTCGTGCCCAGAGGGGTTGATGAGCACATCTTCAACAAGCAGCCCGTGCATGCATGCGACAGCGCCCCGCCACGCTGAGCCTTGTCTGTACGTGTAGTGTCCGTGCCCATCACAGTCTTTTCTCGTGACTTGAGCTCGGGTCGTCCTCGTGCCCAGAGGGGTTGATGACCACATCTTCATCAAGCAGCCCGTGCATGCATGCGACAGCGCCCCGCCACGCTGAGCCGTGCCTGTACGTGTAGTGTCCGCGCCCAGAGCCTCGTACCAAGTCCAGGGACGACCCGAGTAGAGTCTGTCGAGCCCATTTGGCCTCAGTCCATGCCCCAACAGCGCGACCGAGTGCCGAGAGTCTTCAGGGACCCCCGACAGCACCCGCGTAGTGTCAGCCCGTATCTGTCCTGTGCCAGCGTCGTGCCAACCGCACTCCAGAACACCCAGCTCGCCTCGGGACGTGCCCAGCAGCACGCCCGAGTGTCCAGTGCCATCAGGGTCGCCCGGCAGCACCCTAGTGACACCAGCCGCGACCGTGCTAGCGCGAGCAGCGTATGGTTGTGTCTGTCCTGAGTCAGTGTCGTGCCAGCCGCACGCATGAGCCTTAGTCGACCTCGGTAGTGCCCAGCTGCACCCGAGTGGCACCAGTCATGCCAGGGGCCGTGCCAGTAGCCTCTGGCCGTGCCTGTCCGCGCCCAGCCGCGCCTGTCTGTGCCCAGCAGCACCCAGGACCGAGCGTTTTGGTTTGTGATTTTCGGTCTGAATTTTCAATTTGAAATTTAAGTATTTTTCCGAGGCAAACTAGTCAGTCCAAGTATTCCAGCTTTAAATTCGGACTTAGAATATTTTTAAGCAAACCATTAGTTGTTCCATTTCATCTGGATAAGTGAGCATATAGAACCGAGCATCTTAGTATATAATTGAGCATAATACTTAGCATCTATTTGCTTATATGTTTATGTAGCCTAAGAAGAGTCGAGCCTCTGACAGCAAAGAGGGAATCTTATGATGTCTCAGCAGCAAAGAGGAGACGAACCGACCGGGGTATTCCGGACATTTCACGTGAGTCGGCCGGGGCATTTTGGGTACTTCAAGTAAGTGTTAGCTCCTATATAAGGGGAGGCTGAGGTAACCCTAAAGCCCAACTCTCATTCATTCCATACTCTCCTCCATAGCTGCTGCTGCTCTCTCAGAGCAGTCTCTTTTCATCACTCTCATATACTGACTTGAGCGTCGAAGGCTCTACGCCGGAAACATCTCCGGCGTTGAGTTTTTGCAGGTATTCTCGCGGTCTAGCAACGGTTCGAGGGCGATTCAAACAGATCTGAGCTCATTACCACCGGTTCACTCCAGATCTGAGAGTAGACCCATCAGTTGCTAATACGCGCGCCGACGCCTTCGTACTTCGCGATAGGTGTGAAGAAAATCGGATGTTGGTCCTATTTCTATCACGGTTTTGTATGTAAGCTCCCACGAATTAACAAACGAGGATTTTAAATAAACGTTCGATTTTTCTTATTACTTGGATATCCAAAATTGAATGACAATGGGTAGTATTTATAGAGACTAAATAGATCTAATCCTATACTAACTAGAATTCTAAATCATGAAAGAGAATAAACTCCTAAGGAAACTAAATATCCTAATATCAAAGAATTACCGAATAACTTATTAGCTAAGTAGGCACATGCCTTTATTTAAGATCTCCTAACCAAACTAGAATCCTAATTAAGCTAATAAAATCGGATCCCCACTCTTGCTTGCGCCGCACGCCGGTCCAAACCCTAGCCGCCCATCGCTAAGCCTTGCCCTCCTCGGCATAGGTCCCGTGCGCGCCCCACGCGTCATCCGCGTCGCACCTTGCTCGCTTGTCCGCCGCCTCTCGCGCGTGCTCCCTTGTCGCGCCCTGCGCGTGCCCGCCTATCGCATCCCGCGCTATCCCGCGCACTCGTGCGCCGTCGAGTCGTGCGTGCGTGCCCTTCTCACGCGTAGTCCACACGTTGACCCACTCACGCCCGATCGCCCGTCCTTGGCTGGTCGCGGTGCGTGCTGTCCTCCCAACATCCTCCCCTCGCGCACAGCCCGATTCTACCGCTACGCTACTCGCGTGCTCGTATGTTGCCCCTCGTGCTTCGCACAAACTTCCCGTTGCGTGGTCCTCCTTCGCGCGCCGCTGCCCCGCACGCCTCATCACTGGGCCTATGCGTATTGCCGGTGTGCGTACCGTGCGCTAGTCATGCGCGCGCCATTTTAAGCGCGTACGCGCCTTCATCCCATGGCTTCGCGGCCTGTCCCTTCGGCTTGCGCACCATTCCTCTTGGTCATCGTAGGCCTCATCCTCGGGTTCAGATGGGTCAAAGACCACATCTCCCTCAGCCGCCCGTCATCCAGCTCGCGAGTGGTCGACACATGACTCTCGCCCCGATCGCACCATTATCCATCGCGTGGTCGAACCACACGCGTATTCTCTTTCACGAACCTCTTGGACCCTCTGCCAATTCCTCGCTCTTGTCTCGCTGAGCCACCCCACGTGTTCCTTTGCTCGCGTGGCCCTGTCGCGTTCCCGCGCGCCTGGTTGCGCGACTCACGCGTATCGCATGTCCACGCATCGCGTGCTTCTTCCTCGCGCAGCCTCCACGAGCCTCCTTTGACCGCTTCGGCGATCGCCCCGACCCCTTGCACACCTTTTCTCGTGACTTGAGCTCGGGTCATCCTCGTGCCCAGAGGGGTTGATGACCACATCTTCAACAAGCAGCCCGTGCATGCATGCGACAGCGCCCCGCCACGCTGAGCCGTGTCTGTACATGTAGTGTCCGTGCCCATCGCAGCCCGTGCCCATCACAGCCTTTTCTCGTGACTTGAGCTCGGGTCGTCCTCGTGCCCAGAGGGGTTGATGACCACATCTTCATCAAGCAGCCCGTGCATGCATGCGACAGTGCCCCGCCACGCTGAGCCGTGCCTGTACGTGTAGTGTCCGCGCCCAGAGCCTCGTACCAAGTCCAGGGACGACCCGAGTAGAGTCTGTCGATCCCATTTGGCCTCAGTCCATGCCCCAACAGCGCGACCGAGTGCCGAGAGTCTTCAGGGACCCCCGACAGCACCCGCGTAGTGTCAGCCCGTATCTGTCCTGTGCCAGCGTCGTGCCAACCGCACTCCAGAACACCCAGCTCGCCTCGGGACGTTCCCAGCAGCACGCCCGAGTGTCCAGTGCCATCAGGGTCGCCCGGCAGCACCCTAGTGACACCAGCCGCGACCGTGCTAGCGCGAGCAGCGTATGGTTGTGTCTGTCCTGAGTCAGTGTCGTGCCAGCCGCACGCCTGAGCCTTAGTCGACCTCGGTAGTGCCCAGCTGCACCCGAGTGGCACCAGTCATGCCAGGGGCCGTGCCAGTAGCCTCTGGCCGTGCCTGTCCGCGCCCAGCCGCGCCTGTCTGTGCCCAGCAGCACCCAGGACC
>BKCP01004516.1:69891-101765 GCA_008636005.1 Striga asiatica | reverse complement strand
CCGGTCAGCCCGAGCCAGCGCCCGACCGCCCGGTTCAGCCCGAGCCGGCGGTCCGGCCAGTTTTTGGTTTGTGATTTTCGGTCTGAATTTTCAATTTGAAATTTAAGTATTTTTCCGAGGCAAACTAGTCAGTCCAAGTATTCCAGCTTTAAATTCGGACTTAGAATATTTTTAAGCAAACCATTAGTTGTTCCATTTCATCTGGATAAGTGAGCATATAGAACCGAGCATCTTAGTATATAATTGAGCATAATACTTAGCATCTATTTGCTTATATGTTTATGTAGCCTAAGAAGAGTCGAGCCTCTGACAGCTACTGCATCTTTTAAGCACTTGCCAGATATTTCAGCATACCAGGTGGGGGCCCTGCACTGGGTATTACATTGCCTGTAATCTTGTACCATTTATGAGGTATGCATGCAGATATTTTTACCCGAACGGTCCAGTTATTCCGTTCGTGGTCCAGTTTATGTTGACTCAAAGTAGGAGTCACTCGCCTAGTGGAATTTGACTCCCAGTAGATTCATTCTGGGTTTCTGGGGAGGCGACCCCTAGAACGTGATCACTTGAGAACCGGCCAGTTACCGGTAGTCCGCACCAGTACAGTACAGTTTTATTAGTACTCACGCCCCCACTATTATCTTTTTAGGTGATGGAGTGCAGCCCGGAGCGTGAACCAAGCATGGTGGTGTGGTGGTGTCCAAGTCAGCTGGACATTTGTTTATATTTATGTTATGTTGGCATGTATAAATAATTTCAGACTGTACGGTACTTTATTTTACGCTTCCGTCCTGCCAACCCAGACTAGTATGTATGCACGTTTAATTCTCCCTCATTCGTAGTTTCCCCAGTCGAATTTTATATGTTGATTTGGGTACGTGCGTAAGTAACAGTAAAAGAAGTAAGTTAAGACAATAAGTAAGTAGCATCCCGCAAGTTAGTTAAGTTTAAACGTTTTTTTCAAAACAGTACCAGTATATTTCGAAAACAACCGCGAAAATTTTACCCAGTTTTTCGTGAGTCAAAGTTATAGTAGGCGGGGTGTTACAGTTTGGTATCAGAGCGCAGTTAGCGTTTCTGTAGACCAAAAGTCAGTCAAGTTACCACACCATGCTCACGCTCGCGCTGCCTCCGAGGTAAGTCACCTAAACCAGTCTTTATTTTTGCAAGTGCTTATTCAGTACAATATGAAAATTCAGGGGCCTAGAATAACTATCCTCCTATAAGACAGATAACTCTAGGGAGAGAACTCTAGACAAGGACTCTAGAAAGAACTATGGTTCAGAACCCTAGACAAGATAAGTTGTATATTTCAGCAACTCGTCAAGAAATTTGTAAAGCATCGAGTTGTTAATCTTTCATCCTTTCTGCCAAACTCCCCCATATGCTAACCCTGTCAACTGGCCATCCAGATGGCTAATCGCAGAAATAAGAATGCTCCAGTCCAGCCAGCCGCAGCCCCTCTAGTAGTCCCCGAGCCGGATCTGAGGCAGCGAGTCTCACAGTTTCGCGGGTTTCACCTAGCGACCTTTAATGGATCGGGAGTAGACATGTCCACGGGTCGAACCGGCCCGGACCCGGACCGAACCCGGCCCGGCCCGGCCCGGAACCGGCCCGGAAAAGCCGGTTTTCGGCCCGGAACCGGACATATCAAGGGCCGGTTCCGGTTCGCTTCAGCAAAAAAAAAACCCGACGGGCCGGGTCCGGGCCGGTCCAGGCCGACCGTTGGACCCGGCCGGCCGGGCCGGGTTCCCGGGTTCGGTCCTCAAAATTCAAAAAAAAAAAAATTTTAACGGGCCGACCGTTGGAAGAAGGCCGAACGAAGGATGCAAACTGCTATGCTCACTTCGAATGAGGAGGAAGACGACAACGACGATGCATCCGATTTTACGTCGTCGACAAGTGGAACCGGGGGGGACGTCGAAGACGAATACGAATATTAAAGGTATGCAGCCAAGGTATGTGATTTAGAAGAACTACGTGGACTTTGATTCCCAAATAAAGGGATACGTAGGCACCTTATTTAACATTATTAAGTTCGAGTATAATTTTTTGGCAACAAAATTTTTCATCGTACACGATATTCGAACTTAATAACTGTTAACTAAGCTCAAGTCCATTACATTAATAATTTTTTTCTTTACACTTATTCGACTTCATTTGACGTACAATTTAGCATTTCTAAACTACCTCAAGTTGTACTTCTCCGCCATACTCAATAAAATACAACACCGTTAACCGTTTGGTTCCAAGAATTGACGCCCGATCATTATTTTTGTTTCATTTTGAAATGATATAGACAAACAGACTCAAAAACTTATATTTTCGAAGTATATACAAACTATTTATTCAAATAAACATTAATATACATTAAAATAACAAAAAAAGAAAAAAAAAAACCCGCAAACCCGCCGGGCCCGACCCGGAACCGACTCGACCCGCCGGGTTTGCGACCCGGCGGTTAAGGGCCGGTTCACTGAACCGGCCCTTAGTTACAAGCGGGCCGGGCCCGGTTCAGCCCACGGTGAACCGCCGACCCGGCGGGCCGGGCCGGGTTTCGACCCGTCCCGGCAAATGGACACGTCTAATCGGGAGACCCTTGACAAGTTGAGGAATGGGCATGCAACCTTGATCTTATCTTCGAGGTCATGGGTTGCCCAGAGCCAGTCAAGGTCATGTCTGCTCAGCTACAGTTGACAGGGGATGCGGGACTTTGGTGGAACACCTACTGGGCCATGAGGCCTGGGGAGAAGTGTTAGTGTTATATACTGAAAGTTTGGCTTTGCATGTTATTACACATTTACCCTTTATGAATGAGAATCGTGTTAGATTAAACAAGTTCTACGTTCTGTTGTTCTGCACTTAGATGGAATGGGTCATCATCGGGCGAACCGAAGATCACTCTATCAGTTACTTGCGAACAAGAATAGTTGTTCACAACCTAGATGGACATGAACACCCCATCCGAACGGTTGTAGTGTTAACTGTACAGTTTTTCTTGACTGATTAGTTGCACTAGTACATTTATGTATTGAACAGGATCCCAGAGAGGAGAAGTTCATTTTATACTGATCGTCGTAAATGAACTAAGCCTCGGTTAATTACTGCGTTCTCTTAACCCGTAAGATATTAAATAGGCAGATATATATAATATATATTACTTTGATTCATATGGGTGAGGTTCAGTTCGCTGGATTAATATTCCTACTGTTTTGGGTAATATTATTATATATATGGATGTGCTGTTAGGATATTTACGGTCACCATGTGCGTTAGTTTGATGATGTCCCCAGAGTGAGTTCATGAAGGATTGTTATGCTAAACCCTGCAGGTGGATTAAGTTCTGGCATAATAAGAATGTGATGAACGAGCGCTAGCTTCGGTGAAATAATAATAAATTAATTAATTCTTGATTGTCAGTAATCGAATTAATTAATGGACATTATATCTTAAACGTGGGGAGGTAAATCGAGTAATTATTATTGGAGTCTGAAATGTAATTTGGGCTAGGAAGAGGGAGTGCAATAATATAATATTGGTGGCCCCTTAATATTATTTAATTAATTAGAGGAGTGGGCTTGGCCCACAGTTAGTCTAATTAATTAAGGAACCCTTTTCCTAATCTCCTAAGGGTCCCTACTGTAACTCTATATATACATCATTAAGCTCATGAGAAGAGAACACATCTCATATTCACGAGACAAACACGCCGCCCATACTCTCTCTCTAGATCTCATTCGAGCTTTATCTTCTTCTTGTTGCTCCACTGGTACAAGTTGAAGAAGGGTGTATTGAGTAATATATTAGAAGATCTGTAGGTAAACCGAGACGAAATATATTTTGACCTGCAGAACTAACCGGAAGTCCTATTGAGATGCACAGCATACCGAGACGACCGTCTCGACGAGAGCTTTTGCCGCTGAGATCGCCGGATTCCGATGCCGGACGCGCACTCACCTGCCGCTGGAAGCTCCCAGGCTGCAAGTTTCGTTTTGATCTGTCTGCATCCGTTTGATCCGTTTTTGATCTGATCTTGTTCGTCCAACCCAAGACGTGATTTGCGGTAAATCAATTGCGGTCAACCATTTATGGTCAACCAGATCTACGTAAATTTTAAGCCGTTAGTTCTCTACGTCAAACCTTTAGATCCGCTGCGCATAGGTTTACGTTTGCTATTGAATTCGTGACTTGTGCATAACGAGATCCTCACAGATCCTAACAAGTGGTATCAGAGCACTTGGTTAATTCGTTTTGTACAAAGTTCGAATTTTTACGGCTTTATTTGACAAGATGTGTTCAAACGCAGCCATATATTGGATTATATTTGCATAACTCGGTTTTGCAAGAAAATAGTTAATCCACTATTATGGCCGATTATGTGTTTGATGAATGTTGTTGAATGTGATGTATGGTTTTAAAATTTGTTTTTAAAGCCTCGGACATGTCGAGGAATTTATGGATGAATGTTTGTAATAATTATTCGCCCGGGGGTTGACCGGATAGATTTAATTATTTGTTTAGGAAATATGTACATCCATTCGTGGAGAGGCGGCAGTCGGCGGTGGCTTGTAGGAAGGTGGAGAGGTTTTGCCTTGATGTCCAAGCAGTACAAGATTAACCAGGATTCTACTGCTTAAAGGAGTTCTAGTTGAACAAGGAAAGAACTGTCACAGTTTCCTTGTTTAAGGAGACTCAATATTTAATGGCCATAATAGTTGATTTATTTATTTATTTATTTAAATTTGTTATGCCATGTTCTTGCATGGAATTAATTTTGTATTGCAAGATTAATTATGCATGTTAATTAATTATGTAATGCGTAGGATTAATTTAGAATTGTGTCAATAAATTATGCATGTAATTAATTATTGCACTGACATGGATTAATTTAGAATTGCATAAATTATTGTACATGTTAATTAATTATGAACTAATATGCATGTTAATTAATTATTGCATTAACATAGATTAATTTGGAACTGTATAAATAGTTAAAAATCCTCATTAAATTATACTAAGTTTGAGAAGGAATTTTAAATTAAAGTTAATTAAAATTCCTAAGGCCTCCATTTCTAATTTGTCGGTAAATCAATTAATTACGGTAATAGGCTTCCCCACGGGTGACATTGCTAAAATTGGTTGTAGGAAATTACCAGGACAAATTTCTAAAATTAGACGGTTAGAGTGAATCTTAAGAGAGCGCACGGGCCTCCCCACGGGGGACGTGTAATTAATTTTGACAACCTCATATCGAGAAATGGGATTCATTTAGAATGCGATTTATCTATAAACTCCCCACGGGGTCCCTGGATATATTGCATGGCCAAATGGAGACCGACTATTAATTTCGTTCGTCATGAATTTGGTTTTGACTTATGGAAATTAATGGGCCCTTGAAAAGTCCTTCTCTTACAAAATGCGAGTTTGTAGGGCGACCCACGTAGCATGCATTCTCACGAGGTGTAAAAGTGGGTTTATACCATTTGAAGCATAAAGTGGAGTACCGAACACCAAGATCTTCAAATTCTCGGTTAAAGGTTGTGTGCAAGCATAAGAATTGCCCATTCTTGCTTTCTGTGAATGCACTGACTGGAGGTAGTTGAAAAATTTCAAAATTTATCCATCCACATATATGCTTGGTTAACCTAAGTCATTCAGCCCCTCGACAATTGCCTGCAAAGATCATTAGAGCATTATTCGCGCCGAAGTTGTCGACCGAGGGCTGAGTATTGAAGCCTGCAGAAATTATGGGTGACATGGAGTGTGATCATGGCGTTAAGCTGAAATACAATACAGCTTTGAGGTTTCAAAAAGCTGCCTACGACTTCATTTATGGAGATCACAAGAAATCCTGGGAACTTCTACTGGCGTACTTTCATATGTCCATGAAGGAAAATCCTGGAACATCGGCATACATTGAGACCGATAAAGATGACGTGTTTGAGTATGCATTCATTTCCTTTCATGTGTCTGCAGGCTTCCTCAATTATTGTCGGCCTGTGATTGTAATTGACGGTACTGTTTTGAAGGGTAAGTATAAAGGCATCCTACTTGTAGCAGCTACAAAGGACGGAAATGAACAAATATTTCTGTTGGCATTTGATATCGGCGATAAGGAATGTCATAGTGCTTGGATGTGGTTTCTCCAAAAGCTTCGCTCCACTTTTGGATGTCTGGACAATTTAGTGATTGTATCTGATCCCCACGTGAGCATAAAGTCTGCTATGGAGGTTGTCTACCCTGAAGCTGTACATGCCATATGTTCGTACCACCTACGACAAAATATTCCAAGTCACGGTATATATGAAAGCTGCATACACTTATTCCCCTATTGTGTACGAAAAGTTGATGGCTATGCTTGCGGCAAAACATCATGAAATATTGAAGGTTTTGATTGATGAAGCCATTTCAACTAGGTGGGCACGAAGTCAATGTCCTGTGAGACGATATAGTTTCATGACGTCAAATGCTTGTGAGGTGCTGAACAATAGGTTGCGTTGGGCAAGGAAATTGCCGGTTTGCTCATTGTTTGAATTTATTCGAAACATTATGCAAGAGTGGTTTCAAAAAAGACGTGTCGAGGCAGAAAACACTGAGTATGAAGTTACTCCATCAACATCTAAGCGTTTAATGGATTATAAAACCGAAGCGGACCAAATGGAAGCTTTAAATATCAATCACTACGTTTACCACGTGAAGGACGGGGTCAAGAATTTTGTCGTCAATTTGAAGGATCGGACTTGCACTTGTTATCTCTTTCAGGTCGATTTATTGCCCTGTTCACGTGCAATTAAGGCTATCAGGTAATTTTTTCATATTAATTTTATTTAAAAAAAGCCTCAATGTTTACTTATTGTTATCTTACCTGAAAATGTTATATTGTGTTCCATTATTTTGTTTTCTATGCATGTACCATTTTTAGGAAGACAAACCAATCGGTGTATGGATATGTGCACGACTACTACAAGACCACAACATGGCGCAAACTTTATGAGCCCATAATCATGCCAATTGCGCATCCAAGTACTTGGGACTTAACTACAGCGACTAGTTTGATGGTTGTCAAATGCTCTTTTGATCCCAAGCAAGCCGGAAGACCGAGGTCAAACCGCATGCCTTCTACTGGCCCTTCTTCGAGCTCGAAGTAAATCATTTTGTACACGATGCCGTGAAAGTGGGCATTACTCTACAACTTGTGTTGCGTTTGTCCATAATGTTGAGCAACCAACTCAATCTGGACGTCCCGGTACCAAAGTTCGTTTGTGTGGTAAATGTAAGCAACCCCGGCCATCGTAGGAATAAGTGTCCTCAAACATTACCTAGTTGTTTTGTTTTGTTTTTTTTTTTTTTATTTGTTGTTTTTTATTGATCGTAAATGAATGTTATTTGTATGGATAATTTTATTTGTGTTGTTTGTCATATTTTTGTCCCGGCATTAAACCGAGCATTCATTTTTGAAAATATAAATGTGAGAAGTGTATAAATATCAATGTTATCGAAGGAAAAAAATGAGAAAAAAATGAGAAAAAATAGAATGTCCCAACCGCGGTTGAAATTTCAACTCCGGTTCACAAATATTTTTAACTCCGGTTGATGCCCTAACCGCGGTTGGCCGAGAGAGTATATCAACCGCAGCTCGAAGTCTCAACCGCAGTTGGCTGATTGAGTACATCAACCAACAAAAATAGTTCTATCTTCTTCTGATGATTTCGAATTGTCTCTTCCCGGCTCTTTCAATTGGCAAGGTATATTGTCAGATTGCAAGCATTTGTGCCAAATTCTGGTGGAGTAGTAGTTGTGAACAAGCAGCTGGAATTCATTGGAAATCTTGGCAAACTCTAACACTGCCTAAGATGCTGGGATGGCTTGGCTTTCATGATCTTAACTTGAATTCGTTCTCAATAGCCATGAAATGATCATCTTAGGGTGATCCTTTTGTCGAGAAACCTCTTCAACTCTTCCAATTCTGGTGGTGCCATGCGATAAGGTGCCAAAGTAGGAGGCTTCGCGCCAGGCTTGCAGTCTAACTTCTTTATTCAAATCAAACCTGGTTAACTGCCAAGCGTGGAAGTCTCTGTGAGGCTTAACAACAGATCAGAACATGGCGACGTATATAAAATAAGATTGACCAAGAAGCCTTGTTTAATGCTTAACACATGATTTGGAGATTTGGAGGATTATCACCATGCCTTACCTGCTCATTAGCAAATTTCTAAAAAGCAGGTACTTCCCAACAGGGGGCCTCATTAATGTTGGGGTGACACAAAGTGCTTGATGGCTGTGAAGTACATGGATGGCTGTCAAGACTAAGTACAAAGATTGCTTTTGGGTGCAAATTGGGGATGGAATGTCTACCAGAATATGGCAGGACCCATGGATTCCCAACTCTGCCTCAGGGATCCCCCAAAGGTCTGTTGATACTTTTTCACATGATTATCAATGGGTTTGGGAGCTGCTGGAAGATGGTGGCAGGAGATGGAATGCATATTTAGTGAGGCAACTGTTCTGTGATTGTGATAGTGAAAGAATTCTTAAAATCACCAGTATTGATCCACATAAAAAAGACAGGTGGGTTTGGAACACTGATACAAAGGGAGATTTCTCAGTGGCCAAACCTAAACTGGTGGACATCAAATTCAGAGGCTTAGATGTTGCTGAGGATAGCAGTTCAGCTGGGATGGTTAGGAAGATAAGAACCAGAAAATGGAGGCTTAAAGTTAAAGGGAAACTAAAGCACTTTATTTGGAAGTGCTTCTCAGATTCTCTACCTGTCAAGCTGTTGCTGAGAAAGAGAGGTCTTCTGGTGGATGGAATTTACCAATCTTGTGGAGAAGATTTTGAAACCATTGAGCATGTGTTTTTACATTGCATAAGGGCTAAAGAGGATTAGCAGGCTCCTCCAGTGCAATGGGAGTTATGTAATAATATTTTAATATATTATTTTATTATTGTGGACCATATAAATTAATTGGACCTAATTGAATTAATAATCAAACTTAATTACGGTGAATATGTATTTAATAGATTATTTAATGTTCTAATATTAAAGAGTCCAATTTGTGATGTTTGACTTGGACAGTAAGTTAGGTTAGAACATGGGGAATGTTAGTGGGATTAGGATTGTAAGTCTCATCTTCCTATATATACTACATGCCCCTCTCTCCCATCTCATACGCAAATAAAGTTCTCAACATCAAGGGCTTTGTGAAAAGACGAGAGAAGCGGGAGAGAGAAACATAATCCTCGATCGGCCAGACATACAAGAACAGGGAAGGAGTAATGGATTCTTGTAAGTTTCTATGTGCAATTTAATTTATGCAAAAGATCCATGTTCTATGAATTGATAGAATTACATGTTTAGGGTTTATTCAATTCCGCTTAATTGTTATGAATATACCCGTTAAATTTCTTACATGTGGTATCAGAGAATGTGTTTATGCATAATTATATTGCCTATTAAAACTTTATGGTCTACCGGTTGAATTACTTTTGCCGATGCGTTATATATATGATTGATGTATATGATACCATTCGCTGCTATATATATATATTTGTGTATCAATGGGGAAACAATATTTGATTCCCTGACATGAATTGATTCTTGCGCATAGTTGTGATAATGGATTCTTAAATCATATGAAGATGGGTTTTTTTGTTTGATCACATTACATGATTAATGATTATATGCATGAGTGGATTCTTTTTTATCTGCGCAAATAATTCCTGTCTTATACGCATTTGTTTGTTGGGAATGATCAGTATCAATTAATTGCTTTATACACATGTTATTTGTTTATGAAATAATTTCCAAACAACATGTGTTTATGAATTGTGATGAATTATTTCGATCATTAGCTTGATATCCTGCTGCGTGTTTATATTTTATTTACTGTAAATATTAGAGGATAATTATGATGAGATTAGACTTTAAGTTGAACTCGTATTCCTGACTTAGAATACATATGTGAATGGTCTATTTTTCTGAGATAATTGCGAGATTAATAATGGTTTTAATAATCTCATAAAATATAATTAAAATAAAATATTATCTAATTATATTATCTATGTAAGAAACTAGTTAGTCACCAAAGTGGCCTAGTTTAATTTATGGAATAGATAATTAAATTAGATAAAAAATATCAATTATTCAAATATAAGACGATGTCTTATTAATGTACCCTAATATTGTAATATTTGAATGATTGATGTTATAGATTATAAACTAGGAGGACACCCAAAGGTGGGCCATGGTTTGTAATATATGACAATAAAAGAGAAATTATATTAAAGTTAGGTTAATTAGTGTGTTTGTCCAAAGATAACCACTAGTTGATCACAATTCTTGTAATTTCTATTAAAGATTATTTTCTCTTAGACATCAATTAAATACATTATATATTTAAGTATTGCCCAAAGGTTATTTAAATATATAATCTTAAATATTTCCGAATCCATAAAATTTTATCAAAGCATAATCTAATAGCATGTATTAAATTTTGCAGCACTTAATTCCGGTTTTCCGTCAGGCATTATGGTTGAAAAATTCAATGGAATGAACTTCACTGAATGGTCTGAGCACATCCATTTTCAGTTAGGTGCTATGAATTTGGATATGGCTCTAGTTAGTGATGAAGTACCCGCAACCATTACTGATGAAAGCTCCGAAGAAGAGGTATCTCTTCGTATGGCTTGGGAGCGATCAAATAGGTTGTGCTTGAATTTTATGAAACTAACCATGGCGGATAACATTAAAGCTTCAATGCCAAAGGCTGACAATGCGAAAGACTTCCTAGGAAAGATTAAGGAACTATCTCAATCTGAAATTGCGGACAAGTCAATTGTGGGGAAGCTTATGGGCGAACTCACCACTATAAAGTTTGACTGGTCCCGCTCCATCCATGATCACGTAACCCACATGTCCAACATATCAGCTAAACTATCAAACATGGGAATGGAGGTGACCGACTCATTTCTGGTTCAATTCATCATGAACTCCCTACCTGCCGAGTTTGGCCAGTTCCAGGTGAACTACAACACCATTAAAGAAAAGTGGGACTATAAAGAAATTAGGGCCATGCTTGTGCAGGAAGAGGCGAGAATAAAGAAGGTGAAAGAGGAGTCGATTCACTTTGTATCTCATGTGGGAGCCAGCAAGAGCAAGATGAAGATGGGAAACAAAGGCAAAGGAAAGGAGGTTGGTCCACTCAAAGTTTCTGGAGGACCAATCATTAAAGAGTTGAGGTGCTTTTTCTGTAAAAAGTTAGGCCATCTCAAGAAAGATTGCCCGAAAAGGAAAACTTGGTTCGAAAAGAAAGGTATGCATTATGTTTCTGTATGCTTTGAATCAAATTTATTAGAAGTTCCCAATAATACTTGGTGGCTTGATTCTGGTGCAACTACTCATGTATCCCATATTTTGCAGGGATTCAGTTCGATCCAAATCATAAAGGAAAGTGAGCAATACTTATTCATGGGAAACAGGATGAAGGCACGAATAGAAGGCATAGGGACGTATAGATTGATCTTGAGCACTGGTTGTAATATAGATCTTGAAAGATGTCTTTATGTACCTGAATGTGCTCGCAATCTTGTTTCATTAAGTAGATTGGATCTTTTAGGTTATTTCTTTAATTTCGGTAATGCTTCTTTTTCATTGTACAAGAACAAATTATTTTGTGGCAATGGAAATTTGATTGATTCGCTTTACCGTTTTGAATTGCATAAAGAATTTTCTGAATCCTTGTTTAATGTTCAAAGTGTTCTTGGGATCAAACGTAGTGCATATAATGAAAATTCTGCTCTATTATGGCATCAAAGATTAGGTCATATATCCAAAGAAAGGTTATTAAGGATGGTGAAAAATGAAATCATCCCTCACTTGGATTTTAGTGATCTAAATGTATGTGTAGAATGCATTAAAGGAAAGCAAACTAAGCATATATTAAAGAAATCAGCCACTAGAAGCACTCAACTCTTAGAACTTATTCACACTGATATTTGTGGTCCATTCGACGTTCCTTCATGGGGCGGTGAAAAGTATTTTATCACCTTTACAGATGACTTCTCACGTTATGGTTATATCTATCTACTGCATGAAAAGACTCAATCATTGGAATATCTAAAGATATACATTGATGAGGTGGAAAGGCAGTTAGATAGAAAAGTGAAAGTTGTGAGATCTGATCGTGGGGGTGAATATTATGGTAGGTTCAATGAAAGAGGACAATGTCCTGGTCCATTTGCAAAGTTTCTCGAGAGTCGAGGCATTTGTGCACAATACACTATGCCTGGGACTCCTCAACAGAATGGTGTTGCTGAGAGGAGAAACCGTACTTTAATGGATATGGTTAGGAGTATGTTGAGTAATTCAACATTACCGTCATCTATGTGGATGCATGCATTAAAGACTGCTGCATATTTGCTAAATAGAGTTCCTAGTAAGGCAGTTCCTAAGACACCTTATGAACTGTGGACGGGTAGGAAACCTAGTTTGAGGCATCTCCATGTTTGGGGGTGTCAAGCAGAAGTAAGGTTATATAATCCACATGAAAAGAAACTTGATCCTAGGACAGTCAGTGGTTTTCTCATTGGCTATCCGGAAAAGTCTAAAGGATATAGGTTCTACTGTCCTAACCATAGTACGAGAATAGTTGATTCCGGCAATGCTCGGTTCATTGAAAATGATCAAATTAGTGGGAGTTTGGAACCGCGAAGTGTGGATGTCAATGAAACTCGGGTTGAATTGTCCAAGCCCGAGAGTCCATCAACGGTTGTTATTCCTCTAGTCGCAGTACCGTCACGCAACTTAGATGAACAACAGAATGATCCAAACTCATTTGATAATGAACCGGTCACTAGCAATCAAGAGATTATAGAACAACCTGTGGTAGATGCATCACAAGTTTCCAATGATCCATATAATGAAGTGATAGTGAGACGGTCGATAAGGGAAAAACGACCTGCTATCTCTGATGACTATGTGGTTTATTCTCTTGAGAGTGAATGTGACTTGAGCATGGATTTAGATCCAATGTCGTTTAAAGAAGCCATGGAAAGTGTAAATTCTGAAAAGTGGATCAATGCCATGAAAGAAGAATTAAAGTCAATGGATGACAATAAAGTCTGGAATTTAGTAGAATTACCTGAAGGGTCTAAGAGAGTCGGGTGTAAATGGGTTTTCAAAGCCAAACGCGACTCTAAAGGTAATATCGAAAGATATAAAGCTAGACTTGTTGCTAAAGGATACACCCAAGAGGAAGGCATTGACTACAAGGAAACATTCTCTCCGGTTTCGAAGAAAGATTTCTTGAGAATTGTATTGGCAATGGTAGCTCATTATGACTTGGAGCTTCATCAAATGGACGTAAAGACTGACTTCCTAAATGGAGAATTGGAAGAGGAAGTTTATATGAACCAACCAGATGGTTTTGAGATCACAGGAAAGGAAAATCTAGTGTGTAAGTTGAATAGATCGATATATGGACTAAAGCAAGCCTCTCGACAATGGTATCTCAAGTTCAATGATATCATCACTGCTTATGGTTTTGTAGAGAATACCGTGGATCGGTGTATCTACATTAAGGTCAGTGGGAGTAGGTTCGCTATTTTAGTTTTGTATGTTGATGATATATTGATAGCTGCTAATAATGTGGACATGTTGCACGAAGTAAAGCATTATCTCTCTAAAAAATTCGAAATGAAGGATATGGGTGAAGCGTCCTTTGTTATTGGAATAGAAATATTCCGGAATAGATCACAAGGACTTTTAGGTTTATCACAGAAAAGTTATATTTCGAAAGTTTTGAAGAGATATAAAATGGATGGTTGCTCTGCAGGAGTGGTTCCAATTCAGAAAAGGGACAAGTTTAGCCTTAAACAATGTCCGCAAAGTGAAATGGAACGAAAAGAGATGGAGATTATTCCTTATGCTTCTTTAGTTGGGAGTTTGATGTACGCACAGACCTGTACTAGGCCTGATATCAGTTTTGCCGTTGGTATGCTGGGAAGATACCAAAGTAATCCCGGACTTGATCATTGGAAGGCTGCGAAGAAAGTTCTTAGGTATTTACAAGGCACCAAAGAACACATGCTTACTTATAGGAGATCCGATTCGTTTGAAGTGATCGGATTCTCGGATTCGGACTACGCTGGATGTGTGGATAGTAGGAAATCAACATTCGGCTACTTGTTCCTAATGGCTGGAGGAGCAGTATCATGGAAAAGTGGAAAACCGTCCATCATTGCGACTTCCACGATGGAGGCTGAATTTGTGGCATGCTTTGAGGCCACGATTCAGGGCTTATGGCTACGGAACTTTATCTCAGGACTTGGAAGTGTCGACATCTTGTCCAAGCCGCTGAGTATTTATTGTGATAATTCCGCAGCAGTATTTTTCTCAAAGAACGACAAGTACTCAAAGGGTGCAAAACACATAGAGTTGAAATACTTGGTCGTAAAAGAAGAAGTGAAGAAACAAAATATGTCATTTGAGCACATTAGTACTGATTGCATGATAGCGGATCCATTAACTAAAGGGTTAGCCCCAATAGCCTTTGCAAGGCATGTAGAAAAAATGGGGTTAACGCATGGGGCCTTGTTGTATTGATACTAGTTTTTGTTGCTCAAATTATTTAGACATTTATTGAATTCAATTATAGATATTTTGTTCTTCACATATGACATCATCATTATAGATATTCGATTTTTATAAGTATGTACATAAATGTTGGATGACTTATAGTTATGGTACGAATGGTTTGTCCCATATTAAAGTAAAGTTGAAATAGAAATGATTTGTGGTACATGGAAGGGATCATGTCGCTCGAAGACTTGTGACCGCCATGACTCGGTTAATTTCTATTTTAATTTTAAACTTATAAGTATATGTATTCAATTATAAGTTTGATGAAAGGTGCGCGCTTAAAGTAGTTCTTTGGGTTTCGGCACTTATATGGTCCAAGTGGGAGAATGTAATAATATTTTAATATATTATTCTATTATTGTGGACCATATAAATTAATTGGACCTAATTGAATTAATAGTCAAACTTAATTACGGTGAATATGTATTTAATAGATTATTTAATGTTCTAATATTAAAGAGTCTAATTTGTGATGTTTGACTTGGACAGTAAGTTAGGTTAGAACATGGGGAATGTTAGTGGGATTAGGATTGTAAGTCTCATCTTCCTATACCCCTCTCTCCCATCTCATACGCAAATAAAGTTCTCAACATCAAGGGCTTTGTGAAAAGACGAGAGAAGCGGGAGAGAGAAACATAATCCTCGATCGGCCAGACATACAAGAACAGGGAAGGAGTAATGGATTCTTGTAAGTTTCTATGTGCAATTTAATTTATGCAAAAGATCCATGTTCTATGAATTGATAGAATTACATGTTTAGGGTTTATTCAATTCCGCTTAATTGTTATGAATATACCCGTTAAATTTCTTACAAGTTAAGCCAAGGAGCTGCAACAACATTCAAGTCATGGTGGGGTGATGTGTGCTCTGTGAGCCGGTTGGAAGTGGCTGAGGCCAGAATTGAGCTCACCACATACTTCTTGGGGTGGCTTTTGGAAAGCCCGGAACCTTTGGGTGTTTAGGAAAGAGTGGATGCCAGCATCAAAATAGCATCAAGAGAATGGCAGGAGTATGCTAACAGGAAAAGAGAAGTAAGCTCAGTGTCATATTGAGGCGTCTAGGTTCTTTCTTGATTCAGTGGGCCCTCTTCATGTATGAATGACTTTCTTGTATTTATTCCTGGTTAGTGTACTAGTTGCTTAGTTATTGTGTATGATGTGTCATTAGTTGTGTATTGTTAGCAGTACTAGGCCCATGTTTGCTAAATGGGATGGGATTGGACAAAAATAATACCATATTGTGGGATTGGACTGTTTGAATTATTTTTATGTTGTGTTTGTCATGTTGGATAGTTGTAGGATAAGTTATTTGTTTAAAAAATTGAAAAAATGAATTCATCCACATAAATGATGGAAAGTACACTTTTGCCCTTAAAAAATCAGATTTAATTCAGTTCCAATATCTCGATTTTTCACCTCAATAGATTGACAAATTGTTTTATTTTCTTTATTGATAACCCACTATGTGGACGATCTAGACGATTTCGAATTGAACAAGTATCATAAAGGATACAAATATTAGCAAAAAGGGAACAATATTCTTCATAATCAGTCCCAAAATCATCATTCCAGATTGTGCACTTTGTTGATTCAATAATAAATATGAAGCTATACACATAAAAGACTCTAACTGCAACCAAAGTTAATTTTATTATGGTGTTTCAATGTACAGATAGAAATACAGACATACACATATGTGATTTTATTTTTCTACAGGACATAACATCTTTCTTATGGAAAATTTGTTAGATAACAGACCGGCCATAATTTGTTATTCAAATAGAACTTGTGCTCTCTACTTCAGTGTCTTCTTAAACTGAAAAATCAACATTCTTTAAATCCTGCACCAAAAATCATAAACATAATATAAATCTAGTTACAGAGAATGCTGGAAAACAAACACAACAATGGTTATTGAAGATCAATGTATCAAATTTTTTAAGCTTAAAATACAATGTACATGACATAGAAAGCCAATAATACATGTTTCTATAAATTCTGAAAATTAGGTTTTTTAAAAAACGATTCGTAACAAATGAAAGAAAAATGTCCATAAATGATATATCAAATTGGAAACATAACAAAATTTAAATAATTAATTCTAATATGAATACAAATGCCCAACATTTGCGGATCTGCTTAGGGTTAAAACATGAACTAAGATTCAAAGAGAAGAGTTTATATTTCATAACAGTAGAGTGAAAAGAAAATCAGAACGGAAAAAGTACCGTTCTCAAGGTCGGAGATGGGTACGGGTTCTGCAGATGCACCGAAAATGTCACCTAAGTACCCCAGATCGATCCTTCACGACGAAAATGAAGCTGGAATCGAAATATCTGTTCTTGGGGCTAGGGTTCGTAAAATGTCGAGCTGCGTTATGAGGATGGAAGACCAAAATTTTGATTATATATTGGCAGGGCAGTAATTTGTGTAGTAGAGAGGGCCAAAGTGGTCCGAAAATGATATAAATGAGGGCAAATTGGACTTTACACTTCCCAGGATTGGTTTAATCCCACCAAAAAGAGGGGATGGAATTATCCCAATTTCATGGGATAAAGCAGCTTTTGTCCCGGGCCGAGCACTTCATCCAGGGCCGGAATCCTAGTAACCAAACGTGGGATTAAGTCAGGATAAAGCGGGATATCCTGCCTAATCCCAGAAAGCAAACAAGGACTAGGGGTATTAGAATTCCACTGGCACTAGTATGTGCATGCTATTGTTGGGATGGTTAGGCATTGCATAGTTGGTATTGCAGGTGGTTCAGGTGGAATTTTTGTTTAGAGCACGGGTTGTAGTGTCTCTCCAATGAGAGTCAATTGACTCCCAGATTTGTAATATTTGTACATTTCGTGATATAAAATTCTTTCGTTTGAAAAAAAAAAAATAAAGATAGGCGACCGTAAATTCTTTCGTGATATTTGTACATTTGTAATATTTTGTTCACACCGATTTTTTCTCCATTTTTATCTCTATCTACCTCACCCAAATATTTTCTAAAGATTGGAGAATCACCATCGAAAATTAGCAACATCCGACGAAGAATTTAGAAGCTCGTTGCGAGCCGACCTGGTGAACTCTCTTCCTACGCAAAACCTAGCTTCGTGTTCTGTAGCTTCGCGCCCGCCGTGTCGGAATTGTATCTGATTCGCGCCACTCTCTTTCTTTGCAACAGAATCGGGCCTGATATCACCGAATCCCTCAAACGGGTATGAAGAACATGGCCCGTTGATCTATATTTATCATTGAATATTATTTTTGTATTTAATCATTTTCGTTTCGTCTCAGTTTCTTTCTGTATGTTTTAGGGTCATTTTTTAATTGTTTCATATTTTTGTTTCTGGATTATCCTTAGCTTTTACAAGAGGTCGCAAAATTGGAGTTCAAGTATCAGCAATGACAATAGCAGTGGTGGAGGAGGGCGGCTATGAACGACGACATAGGAGATGGCGTCCCGAGGTTGCCACCCCTGCCGGGAAACAGCATAGAGGTGGGTTCAACATCGACAAATCGGAGAGCGGGGGATTGGGACTGGGGACGGAAGGACAACACAGAGGATGATGGCGAAAATGGGTTGGAAGCAAGGACATGTTTAAGAAAGCAGGAGCAATGAATTAGGACGCCTCTTGTGGCCAAGAAGACGGATAAGAGAGGTGCGGTTATCGTGAATGCCAGCGAGTCGAGCAAGAAGGTGAAGAGCGTTAGTTCAAAGGGACTCCCACCCGAGTTGTGCTTCTAAGAAACATGGTATGGATTTCTTGTTTTCAGGATTAAGTCTGCTCAACTGGTTATGGTGTTATTATCTCCTTAATTAGCTTATTTAGCTCTGTATTGTGATATTTTTTATCTCATTGTCATTTAAGTAAAAGTTCAAACCGATTTCTGAGGAGTGAAGTTGAACACTGGTAGAGATGAATTGTATTGTTGCTATCGTTGAGTTAGATGAAGCGGCCAAAATCGTGGTACCAGATATATTTGTTGTCCTTAATGATGAGGTTTGGGATGTAAATTGTTTGTATAACATTTTATAAAAAGATGAAACCATTTTTTAAGCTTGGATATATTGTCTCATGGTTAATCTGTATTATTTTTTGTCTGCAATTGTGAAAACTATTCAGCTCCGGATAGGTGTCAAGTGACTTGCTCTGCATTCACAGTTTGCTCACAAATAGATCTGCAAGTGTAGCGCGTGTACAAGTCATTGAAGACTGGCTATAGCCGTAAAATCGCACCGCATGAAGTTGCGTTGCTCCTGTCCTGACTGGTACCTTCCGCCCCCACTGCCCAACTTCTCTGTCTACCAACCACTGCCCTCTGTGGACTACTCCTGCCACCTTCCCCAATCCATCGTACTGCTACAACTGAAACAATCGGCAGCAAGTGCAAAGCATGGCCCTCAAATTCTACTTGCTTTTCCCAAGGATTGAGAAAGCGTACGGTGAAAAGTAAGGGTTCTGATGTATCCTTTCCATCCCTCCCAATTTGATTGTTCTTTTGTAATCTTTTTTATCGATTTGAACTTTAGATTTTGGATCGATGCTCGATCGAGGGATATGAAAATTTCAGCTGTCTGCCTTAGAAGAATCAAAATTCCGGCAACAGGATCGAGGGTCTGATGAACGATGATGACGATGGTTATTCACCTTCTACTTGCGTTTCATCCAACTCCTCTCGCACTTCCCAGTTTGGCCCTGCATCCTAAACAAAGGTGGGGAAGAAATTTAAAATAACAAAAAGAAAAAACACTTAGGTGACAATTTAAGCATACATCTTCAGTTACTATGTATCTTGATAAATGATTCACTATGTGCAGATTTTTGTCATAATTCCAACTAATGAATGATGAGCTCGAGAGTGGTCAAGCATAGAATCAGCCCTTTGATGGTTGATATCCATGAAACAACTCTTTCTTGCACTTTGGAGGACCTTGATAGAAGGAATGGGACAAACTGGGCTTCGAACTCGTGCTTTCCAGTGCAAGATTTGAAGAGTGGTAATAATATTAACAGTGATATAAATATCATTAATTATAATAATCATTATTCTATAATGGTGAGGACAAGAACGAAAAAGGTGATGTGTACTTTGATTCCAATGGCACAGAGCTACGATACTTTCGAGGTTTAGTAATGTGGATGTTGATTATAATAAGAATGGAGGAGATGATCATGGAACTATGAAGCTGGTCGAGAGAGATAAAGCAAGCAAAACTGTTACAGACAAGAAAAAGAAGTGTCTTGTCCATAGACACAAGCTTTTAAAATTCCCTCATTTTTAACACAAACGATTTTCTCCCAGGCTCGAACGCAATTCGGAGGTATGTCGGGTTTTTGAGTTGTTGGGTCTGTGGGTCATGTTATACTATCATATTTGAATTATGGTGAATTGTCTTTGATATTAGTTTCTAGTCGATTAATGTAGAGATTGAAGATTGTTTGGGGAACTCTTTCTCACTCTCGCAAGTAAATTGTTGTTTCTTTCATCCTTTTAAGTTTGATAATTTGTTAATTACATAGGTGTACACTGCATTAGAAAGGGCGGAAACTCATTTGATGTTTCTCGTGGGCACTTATTAATCAAATGCATATAGATTCATAAAATGCTTCTTTTCTCTCACCTTTTCCNCGATTGTGTGAGTTTAAATTCTCTTCGGAAGTATAGGAAACAGGTGTTTGCACAGCCTATCAAATCCCGTGACCATCATATGAGATCCAATGGTTAGATTTTTCTCTTTTCAAATTGAGTTTTCACACAAGTTCTCAGACTTCACACTATTCTCTCAATTGCATATTTATTCATGCTTTATGCTGCAGCAAGGTGCAGCAAAGCCTAAAGGACCACTGGAGGCTCTCCGGCCAAAGCTACAGGTAGTTCTTAATAAGTTAACTACAAGGAATTTTATTTGCATTACAAATTCATATAGCTCCAAGGTTACCACTGACTTCAATTTTTTTTATTGGTCAAAACATGGTGGATTTTTCACATATTATTTGTAAAAAAACTCCTTTTAAAGCCCTAGCCACTACCATTTGTGCTTATATTTTCCCCAATTTATCGTGATCGAGGTACTTTTATGATGGACAGAGGTGAAAGTTCTATCTGATGTACCAAGTTTTGGTGTGTGAATATGCTGTTGGGCAAAATTGTGATCATTTCTCAGCAGGTAATTGATTGTTTGCCTTTTTGTTGTTGATTTGTATAGCGTTATTTTCTGGTGTTGTGTTCACGTTAAGAGTGATTTTTCATCCACTTGATGAGGTACCTATTCCTTTCTTAGCTTACAAAATGAAATACTTACTAGAAGTTTGTGATTCATAATATATCATGTGAACTATGTTTTCATTTGATTTGTGTGGAGAGTTCATCTAAAATGTGGATTTGTATTTATTATAGAGGGACTGTAAGCACAAAATAGTAGTTGGTGCTTGTAATATTTGAAGATTAGTATGCATAGACTGATATGTGTTTTCGTTTATTCTCTCGAATTTGAAATTATCTAAGGTTGATTGAAGGATTTACTGAGGGATTTGAAATTCATAGATTTCAAATTAACAAGTTCAGATCCTCATGGGATGGTAATGGAAGTTGGAGGATTTCAAATTCATGCTAGATGTTTTTTAGTCATTATTTTAAAGGATTTTATGACCCTCAAACCTAGTCATTTGAAATCCACCGTTGACGGCTACGCCATCCGCGATCATTTAGGTTTATCACCACCGTGAGCTAGACAATTGATTTATAATATTTTCAACACATCCATTCAAGGAGTGTGCAAGTAAAAAATTTATATTTCAAAAATTTTGAAATCAAGGGATTTCAAATCCCTCAAAACAAACGGAGCCTAAAGAGAATTTAGTGTACCGCAATATAGGATGTAAATCGTCAATCACTAGGATCAGCACTCAACCATGTTTTTCACGGAGGCATGTAAAAATTCATCCAGTATACTCATTTGGTTCTTATTTCGGGTCCTTGCGTTATGTGATCATCCTACTGTTTTGGATAAATCTTAAAGGTTTAATGTGACTCAGATCTTGTAATCCATCTTCTAAATTCAACTGTAAAATCTATAGAGGATGGTAAAACTGTTAATTTTGATTTATTATATTCATTCAAATTCACACTTTGATTGGGCCATGTGTTTATTTGTGGTTGATTTATTCCACAACTTTACCATTAACATTATTTTGATATCAATGTTGTTCTTCAGAAATTGCTAAAGTGCTGATGTAGAAAGAATCAATAAAATGTAGAATTTGGTAAATTAATATAAAGAATACATGAATGTTGTAGACCAAATTAATATTTTTCTCACATATATATTTCATTTTAATTTAAATAATTTAGAAATATAATCAGTTTTAATTTGATTTTGTATTAAGTGCATACATGTATGTATGTTTGATATATACCTTGATAGCCCTGAGAATTATGAACAGCTCGTGATGGATAATGTAAACACGTCTAAATTCTGGTTTTTCTGTTTTGCAAATTAGCCATCAACACTTTTGGTTTTTCTGACATTCTACCATGTTCATTGATTTGCACACCTTAGCCACTTTTTATGTCTAAGGTGTTTTGTATGTTTTTGTGGTTATTTTGTGTATTTTTATGTGTTCTATTTGTGTTCGTTTTATTTTATTTTAGATTTTTCCCGGTCCATTTAGTCGTATTTGCTCGTTTTTATGTTCTCGTTTCGTTTTGGTGTCTTAAGCTTTTTATTTCTCTTTTTACCTTCTATTTTGTTAGGAAACATGTTCCGGAAAGTCGACACTAGATTTACTGGAAAATGACGGAAAGTTACCTGAGACGAGGAGAAAAAGATTTGAGGAATGTGGGTCAAAATTTCAAATCATTCGGATAAGCGTGCAAGAAGTTAGAGCTAATCGAGCCTCGAAAATCAAGTAGAAGCCTAATTCTGCGCCCGTGAATCCATTTTCGCGAGCTGTTCAGAACTCGCGAGCTACTCTAGCCCGCGAGTTTTCCATTCCGCGCCCGCGAAAAGACCCTAGCCCGCGAGTTCGGCATGTGCATGGTCAGAGAACAAACTTCGAGCCTGCGAAAACGTTGCCCTATCCCGCAAATCACTGCTAAGCCGTGAGTTTCCTTTGCTTCCAGCGAAAACTACCCGCAAAAATCAAGTGCTAACTCGCGAGTTCGACCTAACCTGTGAGTTTGATTCATTTAATGTGTGTGTTTTTAGTGTGTGTTTGTGTGGTATGTATAAATAAACCTTTGTGTGTGTATTTTGGGACCATTCCCTCATTTCCCAACTTTAGAGTTGGGAAAAACCCTCTCTTCTCCTTCTTCTCTCTATATTTTTGTGCTTTGGTGTGGAGATACAAGGCTTGACATTTTCCGGCGACTTTTCTGGTAACTTTTCCGGTTATCTTATTTTTATCTAAAATTCGTTCTCTACGCATTATTTTCGTCCAATCTTGCAATAGGAAAATAGTTACCTTGATTAGGGCTTATTATTTCGAGTTGTGATTTGGTTGGAATGATGTGTTTATGTTCGATTTTGGGCTTTGCTTTATTTCCCTTGCTTGTTTGTGTGTGTTAGGGTTCGATACGTGCTTATCTAGTATAGAGGTCCCGACTTGCTTAAAGCGGGATGATCTAGAGTAGAAGGCTCGTGTTAGAATACCTAGAATCACTAAGCTAGCATGTTTTCTTTTTGTTATTTTTATTTTCGTCAAGCTATATAGACTCCGTGCAACCAATGTTCGATATTTCTTTCGATTCTTGCATTGTTACCATTGGCTTTTAGGTTATTAGTTTAAATTCACCCAAAATCAATCCCAATCAAGCGAGTAGAATGTGTAGGACTCTATTTCCGGTTGTGTGGCTTTGAGGACTAGATAGTGAACGAAGCTCCGAAGAGCCTTCCTTTGAGAACGACCCGAGTCGGGTAACTCTGTTACCACATGCCCAAAAATACTACAAACATAAGGTACACAAATAATTAACATGAATTTGGATTTCCTCGCGTCCCGAATGTCAATAATAGACTCCATATGAAAAAATAAAGGAACACATCTATTCATGATATAAGATTGTGTTATTAAGTGTGTAAAAATAAAGTAACCACCTTGTGCTCTGTGCCTCAAGCACCCTGCAACTCTGCAGGGAAGTTTACGCTTGAGGAGATGCACATTCATATATAAAAAAATCAACATACTTGTTGCATACCTGTACTGCAGCAGTAACCATAAGAGTAGGCAGAGTAGATAAGGCCACAAATGCTAGCCGCACTGCAGAACCAGCCCAATGAGAAAACCAACTACAACAGCTGCACTATCTTGTAACATTGAAAGTTGGTTGCTGAAAGCAGCTCTCACAAATGTAGCATCATTCACCGTGCGACAGGACAGGTTATCTGCACTGTAGGCTAAATGTTTGTGAATTAGAAAACTCTCATTCTTAGGATCAGACGTCAAAAGTGGGGAAATATGAGATTCGGGATATGAAGCATTTGTTTGTAGATGTGTGGGATGAACATCAATCTTGGGTAACTCAGGTAATCGCATCTCGAAACTATCCCGCCTCTTTATTGTTGGTTCTATAGCCGTCAAAACATTTTCAATCAATTCTTCTGGGAGTAAAAGCTCAGAATTTTGGGACTCCTATGTAATATCAACAACCCGAAACATGGGGTGGCCAGCAACAGGTAAATGACGCAAATTGTAATTATTTCAGTTGTTGCTTTTCTTATAAACTGAGACTAAACAATTTTTGTACTTTATGTTCTATCTTGTGCCGAATATGAAGTTGGGAATCAAGTAATTGGAATTATTAGCAGATTGGGGGTATTTATGGTTCAGACATCAAGCTTCCTAAAGTGGTCTTTACGTTAGATGATATCCCATGATATAATTTTTGTCGAATTTTTTAATTTTTTAATTTATTTTTGTGCTTGCTGAAAGATACCTACAGTTGGTCTCTACACCTACCTGACCAACTACACAATGCTTTGCTTGTGGATTGGAAATGCGATAAAGTACTTCTTCCTTGAGTTTAACCATACCTTTTCCGCTTTTCATCATCGCACAAATGTTTAAAACTATTATGGTCTTTTGGTTTTTCGTGTCTTTACGTGATGTTTTGTAATCAAATTCTTGACATGTTCTTTTGTGATGAATGATCTGTAATTATAGTGTATTTGCTTTCGGTTGTATGGATAGCAAGGGTTTATATGAATTATTCGTCGGTAGTTATTTATGTATGTAATATAAGCATCTTGTTAACATTTGTATTTGGAATCTTCATATGAATCTTCATAAAGTTGTTTATGGCCCTTAGCTCATCTTCGTTATTGTGTTCAACATACGCTCTGTTTTATTTTAGGGGATTGCCCCACAAAGACATATCTAACTGCTGTTTTGGACATCCTTTGTCCACCTAACTTGATGTTAAATAAACAATATCATGTGCTTGGACATCCTTTGTCCACCTAATTTGATGTTAAACAAACAATATCATGTGCTTGATGGGAGGACGATGCACAAGGACCGAGCTTCTTATAAGCTCGCGGACGAGGAGTTGAAAAACGAGCAGAACAAGACTCCCGGATAGACAATAGAATTGTGTGTAGTTATAGATAAATCTTAAAATTGGCTGATTTTAGATTTAGTTTCTCTAAATTCGGAGTGGACAGACAATAGAATTGTGTGTAGTTATAGATGAATCTTAAAATTGGCTGATTTTAGTTTTAGTTTCTCTAAATTCGCACAACAATTAGTTGATATGTACAATTGCAATTATTATATGTCAAGGTCTTCTATCTCATTCTTACTATTTTTGGGAGCATGTAGAAAATTGTAAAGGTAAATTTGGTCAAATTTTAACTTGATTATGGACTAAAATTGAGTCATGTGCATGCACAGCCGTAAGGCGACTAGTATACATATTTAATTGTTGACAAAAAAAATTATGAATAATTGTTTTCATTTTTTTCTCTTTTTTTGTATTTTGTATTATTAAAGTAATTATAATTTTATTTGTTTATTTATAATAGCCACTACTAACTAATCATAAAGTCACATTTATATGTTATTTTTTTGTTTCAAACTTTTTATTTAATCTATTATTTATTTTTAGTTCATTAAACAAGTTTTTTAATTAAAATTAGTTAATTATTTCTTTTATGTAATAATTAAATCCCTTAAAATTTTGTATAAAATTGCTAATAATAATTTCAATATTGTTTTATCTAATTAGTTGGTCATAATCAATGAAGAATGCAAAAATTATGTTTTTGAGATCAATATAAAGATTAATATGTAAGTTAAATATTTATATTTATATGATTAATTTTATACTAATGTTTAAAACTATAAAATGTGATATGGTCATGATCTAATTCATTGAGAAATACAAATCAATCATTCTTATGCATCATAACTTTAATTCATTATTCATCCACTCACATAATTTTACCTACTCAATACTTCTAATCTGCTCTATCACACTTTTATACAAAATCAACATTAATTATTTTATTTTAATACAAATTGAAAATCTAATTCAAATCTAACCTAAAATTTTTTTTCAAAATTAATTCTAACTGATATGACACCCGTGTACTACACGAGTTGTTTGGAAAAAGAATATAAAACATAAAATAATAGAAAAAACACATGTTGTCGTAAAAAATTGCAAAAATAGAAATACCACCTTTTGTTTATAAATATATTAATTGATAAATAATTTTATTTTTTTAATTAATATAAAAAAATTATTATTGTTATAAAGATAAATATAATTTATTTCCATGTAAGCTTCCGAAGTGTGCGAGCCAGCCATTTAGGCTCAACACGTTTTGAAATTATATTAACGGGGGATGAATATCTCTTACTCGTGCACTTTATAAGCTGTAGTTATTATATTTATGAAATTTATAACAATCAGATAAATGGCATGCACGCATAAGTGTTAGTGTGAAGGTATAAAATTAATTATAAATCAATAATTTGTAATACAAAATCAAAATAAATATTTAAAAATATGAATTCGTGCACATTAAAAATATACACTATTCATGAAAAAATTGCATCGACCTAGCAATATTCGTGAAAATAAATATTCATGAATAGTTGTTACAGATCAATAAAAAAGTCTTACTTTTCTATATATAAATTATTTTAAAACATTTGTATAAATATTTTGAAAACATGGTGTAACACCCCGCCTTGACTAGCTTTGACTTTTGAAAATCAGAGGTAATTTTTCGCGTTTTATTTTCGAAATCGTGTGCGAGTTTATTTTCGAAAATATTTCTTATCTTGTGGGATGCTACTAAAACTTACTTATCTTACTTAGTCGGACAAACATATAACATACAACTCGTCTGCCGATCTGCAGCGACGGTGAATACATACATACATACATACAGTCCGAGTGTCTCGCACATACAGTCTAACGGAAGCAATGAATCATCATACATATATATAAATAAGGGTTCATGAATGTGGGACATAAATCAACGGTAAAAATGTCCATGGCTCATGACCACATACGCCCTGATACGCTCACCCGGCCCGCTGGACTCCATCACCTGAAAAACATAATGGGGGCGTGAGCAAACCACTATGCTCTGCAAAGACCAGTACTGAATAAAACAGCATCATGACTAAAATATGTAAGAGCATAAACTGAAAACTTATTCTTGTATCTGTGGTCTCAAAGACCCGGATTGGCCTTTAGGTCGGTCGGCTCGCGTACACACCCGATAAAACTGAAGGCCCTTAGGTCGGCCACTGCGGGTACCAGGGAGACTAAAACGGCCCTTAGGTCGGCCTCTCACCTGGGTGATTATACTGTCTCGAACATACCGTAGACATGGTAAAGAAATTAATGACAATGTAGAATCCAGTACATGACCCCCACCTGGTAACTGAAAATATCTGGATTGATGCAAGTGCTCGGAACTGAGGTAGCGGTCGGAGGCTCGACTCTCCTTAGGCTACATAAACATATACGTAAAAATATGCTTAAGTATTGTGCTCAAAATAATTATTTCATATGTTTGACTTAGATGCTCGATCCGGATAATTTAGACTGTTATGGGATTTTTCATAACCGAAATACAACTCGGATCGGAACTTACGAACCAAAAATCGAGGCTCGAACAGCCGGTCGAACCAGACGGTTCACGGACTGGCCGGACCGCCGGCTCGGCTAGGCCGGGCGGTCGGGCGCTACCCGGGCTGACCGGGCTTGGTCATGGGTGCTGCGGCGCGGGCTGGCACGATGATGCGGATGTGGTCATTAACCCCGGCAAACCCGAGGACGAGAACCATGATGGCCTCGAGAGATGGCGAGAGGTTAGGCGAGAGAGGGCTCGGGCACGGGCTAGGAGGGTGTGCGCACGCACTAAGGCGCGTGTACCGACGGGACGCAGCAACCGAGCCGCGAGGCGTGCGAGCCTAGGCCGGGTGAAGAAGAGGTGCGCGACGAGTAGTGCGCACGAGCACGAGGCATGGGCTGACGACGAGAGTCAGATGATTGTGCCCGGGAAGGTGGGTGATTGGTGCAAGGCGTGCGCAAGAGAGCGACGCGCACGGCGAATGCGAGCAAAGGCCAATGGTGCACGAGGGGTGGATGTAGGGTGGTCAGCGTGCACGGGGCGTGGCTGCGAGGGAGCGGACACGCGAGTGGATTGGGTCGAGGCGATGGGCCCGATAGGCGGGTGCGAATGGACGGAAGCCACGCGCGAGGCGTTGGTCGAGTGGGTCGACGAGGGCGATGAAGTGGTCGTGCGCGACACACGCGCACGTGGCTGGGACGCGACCAAAGCGATGGACGAGCGAGAGAAGGACGCCGAGCGAGCGGGCGTGAGCGACACTCGCGCGAAGGACGAACACGCACGGGCACTGGGACGCAAAGACGAAACGCGGGAAGGACGTGAGCGATGCCTTGCGCGACCAGGACTAGCGGGCGGTGCGAAAGGCGCGCGCGCGTTACCGCACGCGAGGAGAAATAGGCAAGGCGAGGCGGCGCATCACGGACGACTAGGGTTTTGGTGCGCGCGCGACTTGGGGTGCAAGCAATGGATATGGACGTGATTTACTTAGCTTAGTTAGGAGTCATAGTTTGGGTAGGAATCCAAATAAAAGGCATGTGCCTATTAGTTTCCTATTAGTATTTTAATTGTTAGGAAAGTCCATATTCCCTAGATGTTTAATTGCATTAGGAATTATTTACTTGCATAGATTAGGAGTTCTATTTAGACTAGGATTAGATATATTTGGTATCTATAAATACCCACCTATGTACCATTCGAAAATATGTGGATGAGTGAATAGAAAAGAGTCGAAGATTATGTTCAAAGTTCTCGTGTGTTTTCTCCTGTGAGTTTACATAGAGTTCGTGAATGGAATAGGACCAACATCCGAGTTTCTTCACAGTGATAGAAATAGGACCAACATCCGAGTTTCGTCACACCTATAGCGAAGTACGAAGGCGTCGGCGCGCGTATTAGCAACCTATTGCGAAGGGACCAAGGCGTCGGCGCGGGTTTCAAGCAAGTCGAGTTAGACGTAACACACGATCCTTCATCACACGACCCTGGCGCTGGTCGTGCCCCTCGGGTGCAGTGGTGCTTTCATTGAGAGTGATTGATCGTGTGTTGGGTTGAACTTTTTCTTCCCCATTCTATTTTCTTTTGTTTCGAATTTTTTCGAGAGTATCAAAAAAAAAAAAAAAAAAGAGAGAGTCGAGATGATGACACACAAGGAGAGGATCGAAGCCTTGGAGGAGAGTGTGAAGTCCATCGGCAATGGCCAACACCTTGTCAATGAGAATTTTGCTAAACTCGAACTCATGGTGCATGATCTAGCCGGGCAACTCACGCGCATGACACGTCGACCGCGAAGGAGTCACACCTCGCGATCGACCGCGGCATCGAGCAGCCCTGGGACCGACCACGACGACGATGACGGACGATCACGGAGGACCCCGCGCATCACGCGCGATGCACCACCACGACGACCGAGGCTATGCACGACCAAAGCTCACGATGCCTACATTTACGGGGACCGACCCGGACGCTTGGTTGAATAGAGCCACGCAATTCTTCGAGATCAACGAGGTGCACAAGTCCGAGAGAGTCAAGATCGCCGCTTATCATCTCGATGGTGAAGCGAACACATGGTGGCAATGGGTGTCACATGTGTACAAGACCAAAGGCGAGGACATTCGGTGGAGAGATTTCGAGAAGGAGTTGGTCACACGATTTGGCACGAGTGACTACTACGACTATGACGAGGCGCTCTCCCGAATTCGTCAAAACGGTAGCCTCCGAGACGGCTTACGACCGAGGAGATCCAAAGAAGGCGCGAGAGAGGCTTATGCTTCACTTGCAATGAAAAGTTCACACCGGGCCATAGATGTGCTGGAAAGCAAGTGTTCTTGCTTGAGTTCGATGAGGAAGAACCGGAACGTGAGGAGTACGAACATGTGAAGCGAAAGGAGACCTTGCTACATGTGATCAAAAGCAAGAAAAGGGATGCTGAGAGAGGTCCAAGGATGATACGGTTCACTGCAATAGTACAAGGCGAAGAGCTTGAAGTGCTAGTGGACAGCGGTTCAACGCTGAACTTCATAGACAAGGAACTGTCCAAAGGGTTAAAGACGCCAGTGACAAACATAAAGCAATTTGGAGTGAAGGTTGCAAACGGAGATGAACTCAAAAGTTCCGAGCTGTACAAAGGTGTTCCCATATTTGCACAAGGCTATGACTTGAAGGCTGATCTTTATGCCTTACCTTTGACGGGACCAGACATAGTACTTGGAGTTCAATGGCTCGAGACATTGGGATCTGTCACGACTAACTACAAGAGGGGCACTATGACTTTTGGACGAGCCCACAAGCGAATTAAGCTGCTAACCGAGGACCCAGGAGAAGAGCCCGAGGAACTTGACGAGATCAATTACTTTATCCTTGAGGACAAGGAAATTCTCGAAGAGGGCGAGAATGATGCGGATGTGGTCATTAACCCCGGCGAACCCGAGGACGAGAACCACGATGGCCTCGAGAGATGGCGAGAGGTTAGGCGAGAGAGGGCTCGGGCACGGGCTAGGAGGGTGTGCTCACGCACTAAGGCGCGTGTACCGACGGGACGCAGCAACCGAGCCGCGAGGCGTGCGAGCCTAGGCCGGGTGAAGAAGAGGTGCGCGACGAGTAGTGCGCACGAGCACGAGGCATGGGCTGACGACGAGAGTCAGATGATTGTGCCCGGGAAGGTGGGTGATTGGTGCAAGGCGTGCGCAAGAGAGCGACGCGCACGGCGAATGCGAGCAAAGGCCAATGGTGCACGAGGGGTGGATGTAGGGTGGTCAGCGTGCACGGGGCGTGGCTGCGAGGGAGCGGACACGCGAGTGGATTGGGTCGAGGCGATGGGCCCGATAGGCGGGTGCGAATGGACGGAAGCCACGCGCGAGGCGTTGGTCGAGTGGGTCGACGAGGGCGATGAAGTGGTCGTGCGCGACACACGCGCACGTGGCTGGGACGCGACCAAAGCGATGGACGAGCGAGAGAAGGACGCCGAGCGAGCGGGCGTGAGCGACACTCGCGCGAAGGACGAACACGCACGGGCACTGGGACGCAAAGACGAAACGCGGGAAGGACGTGAGCGATGCCTTGCGCGACCAGGACTAGCGGGCGGTGCGAAAGGCGCGCGCGCGTTACCGCACGCGAGGAGAAATAGGCAAGGCGAGGCGGCGCATCACGGACGACTAGGGTTTTGGTGCGCGCGCGACTTGGGGTGCAAGCAATGGATATGGACGTGATTTACTTAGCTTAGTTAGGAGTCATAGTTTGGGTAGGAATCCAAATAAAAGGCATGTGCCTATTAGTTTCCTATTAGTATTTTAATTGTTAGGAAAGTCCATATTCCCTAGATGTTTAATTGCATTAGGAATTATTTACTTGCATAGATTAGGAGTTCTATTTAGACTAGGATTAGATATATTTGGTATCTATAAATACCCACCTATGTACCATTCGAAAATATGTGGATGAGTGAATAGAAAAGAGTCGAAGATTATGTTCAAAGTTCTCGTGTGTTTTCTCCTGTGAGTTTACATAGAGTTCGTGAATGGAATAGGACCAACATCCGAGTTTCTTCACAGTGATAGAAATAGGACCAACATCCGAGTTTCGTCACACCTATAGCGAAGTACGAAGGCGTCGGCGCGCGTATTAGCAACTTATTGCGAAGGGACCAAGGCGTCGG
>BKCP01004516.1:15170-63713 GCA_008636005.1 Striga asiatica | reverse complement strand
TTTTTCATATTGTTGTGTTAGATTGATAAGAGTTTCCTTCTACGTGGTTATACATATTCCTAAAATTCGGACTTCCCATAATAAATGGAATCTCAAAAGTTTATTGTTCCTAATTTGCCCTTCACCTATTAATTAATTGCTCATTGTGATGTTGTTGCTATTAAAAAATGTCTAATCCACTCCGTCAAAATACTACAAATCAAGGGTTGATATCAGTTCCTAGTTCTTACACTAGGAGAGGTTTATATATATTTACTTATATATAAAGCAGCCCCTTAACCGAAACAGAGCAGAAGACAGGACAATCGTCACTATCATTTTTAACATAAGACCAAATCCATACTGTTTTCATCGATTCGATAGGGGAATGTCGATGTTGAAGAATGTTTCTCAAAGACCCTCCTTCAGTTCCAGGTATTATTCGAGGAATCTCTCATCAATTGAACCCAATCCCTCGCTTCACATTCCATTAGGGTTTCATCGATTCGATATGGGAATGTTGATGTTGAAGAATGTTGGTCGACGACCCCCCTCCAGTTCCAGGTATTTTTCGAGGACTCTCTCATCAATCGAACCCATTCCCAAAAGCCATCTGGAAATTGAGAGAAAGCTGCCTCTTTTGCTTCGTTTACATGGAAACAACTTTGAGGTAGACGTCTGGTTTATGCGTACCTATTTCTCTCTGCTTTCCTGGGACGACAAATCATTATCCACACAACAACTCCACTTGCCATTTCCTACGATTAATCACGTGAGCTATTGTGAGGGCCTGGTGTGCCTCGACGATGGGTTTATTGACGATAGAGTTGCCCTTTGGAACCCGTCGACTAACGAATTCAAGTTCCTTCCTAAGACCAGCATCAAACTCCATCCGGTTGCGGATTATCTCATGTTTGAACATCACGTGATTGGGTTCGATAGTAATTCTCAAGATTTTAAAGTACTAAGGTTTGTTACAACCGTTTTTCATGAAGAAGAATATTGGCCGGACATGACGCAACAATTGGAGTTGTACTCCCTAAAGTCTGATTCTTGGGAGGAATTACCTTGTAACCTTTCTTCTGATTGCTCCTATAATTCTGCTTCTGCAAATGGGGTTGCTTATTGGTGGGTGGTGATAAACGCTAGGATGGTACTTCTTACCTTTGACTTTGCAAGTAAACAGTTTTCTTTTCTTGATCTTCCGGATTCTGCTAACCGTGCTGCGGAATTTTATGAACTGCATCTTGCCGTGCGGGATGGGTCGCTTGCCACTATATTCTACCCGAAATATGGAGAGGAAAAAACTTTTGAATTGTGGGTGAGAAGTCATGATGGTTCGTGGGAGTGGATATCCACTTTTTGTGTTCCTGGTGTTGATAAGCCATTAGGGTTCTGGACAAAAGATGATCTGCTTTTTCGAGGCAAAGGTGAATATCTAATCCTTTATCACATTGTCACTCAAGAGGTTAAGTGTCTTAATATCTCTGATGATCTTCTTCGTCTGAAGTTTGTTCCCTGCGTGGAGAGTGGATTTCAGCTTGTTGGGAAATCAGAGTTTGAAAACAAAGAGGTATAGTAGTATTTTGAGAAAAGTCAATAGTTGGTGTAGGGGTCTTGGTATAGCCTATTTTAATCTTATGGTGGTGATGTATATTGTTGTTTCCTTGCAACTTAATAAAGACGGAGTCTATTGGATACGTCAACTCTGGAACTTTTATCAGAATGTTTTTCTTGCTGTATCTGTTGATAGTATGATATCTTGCATATTCTAATTTATACTTTGAGTCATTATATCGGAACCCTTCTTTCCTGTTAGAATGCCTTTGCATATGTGCTATGAATATTCACTTTGAAAATGCTACCTTGTTTTGCATGTGTCTTGATTTGAAAAAATGAGTCTTTATCGATTCTGCCAATAATATCCTTGCCCTCAGCTGATCAAAGTGGAATCCCTTACTTATAAAATCATTTCTTCTTTTTGCCCCATTTTCCCATGGTTTAACCTGTTTTGCTGCTAATGTTTTCATTTTCCTTTTTTTTTTTCTGCTAAATTTTGGCTCTTATTTTTTTGTGGTGTAATGCCTTCTCCTGAATCAGATCAAATACAATTATTAAAGGTGTAACCATAAAGTTCTATGACGTGACCTTGAGATCTTGTGGTAACTAAATCATTTTTAATTGCAATACAATGTTTTCTATATTTCAAATATTTTTAATTAAATAATAAATATATTTAAAAAAATCATCATTTAATTTTATTATGATTATAGTGGTTGATAAAAAATAAAAATATAACTCTAGAGGTGAAAAAAATTATAAAAAATAAAAATAAAATGAAAAGTTATTTTATATATATCAAATATGAGAAAATTGCGAATTTAGTCCCACAGTTGCAATTTTATTCCGAGAGTTAACGGTGACTTAACGGTCAGTTAGATTTGGGACCAATTACGCAACAAAAATTAGTTAAGTACTGAAATTGCGATCGTCCCAATCTAACGGGACCAAATTTGCAATTTTTCTCCAGATGAGAGTAATGCTATGTTTCTGTGTGTACCATTTAGATTTCAAGGAATTTTATAAGTTGCTTCTGCAAATTGGGGAAGAAGTAATTAGGGAGTCATAGAATGGAATTTCAATCCCATCTTGCTCATTAACGAACAAATAACATGTGATTGCTTTGGGGACTTATTTTAAATTTCGATGTCAATTTCGGGCAATCGTCGGCGATGGAGATGGTGAGGTTTCCAGAGAGAAAAGCGATGTGTAGAAGAGGGAGACGGTTTTTTATTTTGTTATGAATTTTTTCAATATTTTATGCTTTACTAAATAAATTAAATGGTAAATAATAATAGTTATATATATTTATAGGTAGTTTAGAGGAAAGAGAGTGGGGACTGTCTACGGTCAGGTACCCCTTATACCTACTTAACATCAGGTATCTCCCTATTTCACCATTAGATTGACTAAAATTTGAAAATCAACGGTGGATTCAAGGGTACAAGGCAAAAAAGAATGTTGGTAGCCTCGTACCCTTCGTACTTGCTAAAAACCAATTATACCCTTACTGTATTTTAAAATTTTAAAATATCTGAATTAATTATAAAGAGATATTTTATTTATTTTCACGCTCATATACTTATCTAATTTATGTAACAATCCAACAAATATAAAATACAATTCATCACAATCTTTTTTTTTCCAACGATAGAAAATTATATAAATAAACGGAAAACCGAACAAAGTTCGAACACGATTACGACTACAATGGGAGATACACTCAAAGAGTGATCTAGACACAATAAACCGACAACACGAGAAAAAGCAATTGAGCCCTGCGGCAGTTGAGTGAGTCTTCATATTTTCCTCTTCCCATTCCAAAGGGGTAAACTTCCAAACCAATTGAGCCCTGCGGCAGTTGAGAAGAAGATGTTCAGTAGACTCAACCTGCTCCCCACACATCTTACAGATAGGGTCATTCTTCAATCCTCTCTTGGCCAAATTGATTCCCACTGGTAAAGACCCTGTGAAGCACTTCCATAAGAAGTGTTTCAATTTCCCTTTAACTCTCATGCTCCAAGTTCTTTCCCTTGCTCTTCTGTCACTCAAAGCAGAACAACTTCCCTCTGATATATCCGGCTTAAGTTTTTTCTGTATCATCAAGTAGTTGTAGGAGCTAGCTACAGAGAATTTGCCATTACCAGCAAGGGCCCACTTCCACCTGTCAGGTTCATCTGGGGCAAAAGTGTTGATCTCCATGATAGCTTCTCTGTCTCTGTCACAGAATAATTGCCTCAATAACCCCTAATTCTAAGCTTTGATCTTCACTCATAAGATCACAAACCCAAATTGGTGCCCCCCTCTCAGAAGGCACAAGAGTTGGCCCACACTGTTGTAGCTTTGGAACCCAGCTGGGATCTTGAACTTTTGTCAGCTTACCATCTCTAATTTCTCTCTGCAGTCCCTTAGCAAACAATGGCAGCATATCTACCCAACTATTCCAAAGCTATGATGCTGATGGAGCCCTCTGTACTTCAAATATTGAAAAGGATGGATAATATCTTGACTTCAGCACTTGACTCACTAGCAAATCAGGCATAGTTGTGATTCTCCACAGCTGCTTCATCAGCATTGCCTCATTAAACAATTTATAATCCTGAAATCCAAGGCCCTATAGCTTTTGGATTCCACTACTTCCAATGTATGCCTCTGTCCAGATTGTCTCCCCGACTCCACCAGAAAAAGGCTGTAAGTTTGCTCAGCTCCTCACATGTGCCCATTGGAAGCTTAAAACATGCCATTGAAAACACTGGAAGGGCATTTATTACTAATTTGATTAATACCTCTTTTCCTGCTGTAGAGAGGTATCTATTTTTCCAGCTTGACAGTCTTTTTTTCACAGCTTCAAGTATGTACTCAAAGGTCTCTTTCTTGGATTTTCCTATGCCGAGGGGCAGACCAAGATATCTGGTGGAAGCATGGCATTCAATACCTTGCAACATCTGACAGAGGGTTGCCTTCAGCTGAGGTGTTGTATTTTTGCTAAAGAACACAGTGGACTTATGTAAATTCACCTTTTGACCCGAGAAGCTTTGGTAAATTTGCAAAATGTTCCTCAGCACTCTGATTTGCTGTGGCTCAGACTTACAAAAGATTAATGTGTCATCTGCAAATAGCAGATGAGTAAGAGTAGGTCCATTTCTTGCAATTCTGAGCCCTTTAAAAGCACCTCCACCCACAGCCCCTTGAATTAGTGAAGAGAACACTTCAGAGATGATTAGGAAAAGATAGGGGGATATTGGATCCCCTTGTCTCAGCCCTCTAGAGGGGCAAGTAGCCCACAACTTTCCCATTGATCAGAAAGGAGAAAGTTGGTGTAGAGATGCAAGCAAAAATCCACTTGACAAAAGTTGTACCAAATCCCAATTTCTGCATGGTTTTGCACACGCTTACCCACTCCACTCTGTCATATGCTTTAAGCATGTCCAATTTAAGTGCCATGAAACAGTTTTTACCTGTCCTATGTCTGTTGAGGAAGTGAAAAATTTCCTGTGCAATGACCACATTGTCCATGAGTTGTCTTCCAGGTATGAAAGCAGCTTGGGCTTTGCTGATACACACATCTAGACAAAGTTTCAGCCTGTTGGCCAAGATCTTAGCAATCAACTTGTACACCACTCCACATAAGCTGATGGGCCTGAAATTAGTGATGGAGACAGGGTTCACACATTTTGGGATTAGAGCAACTAATGTGTGGTTCCAATATCTCAGTAATTGTCCTGATTCAAAGAAACTCCTCACAGCTTTACACATATCCTCTTTCAACAATGGCCAGAAGTGTTGATAGAAAAGGGTTCCAATATCTTAGCAAAATTAATTTTTATCCGAACTAAAGAAACATATTTATTTTGGAGTTGGAGGAGATCGGATTAAGCAAAAATAATTTTTATCCGAACCAAAAGCCGAAGCATGTAATGTTGCCAAGTAAGCTTCCGAAGCGTGCAAGCCGGCCATTTAGGCTCAACACGTTTTGAAATTATAGACAATCGAGATTTGAATATAATGGAGATTATGAATATAGTTATTCTAGTATTTATTAAAAAAATAAAATAATATTAAGCAATATGGATAGTAAAAATATATTATAATCTAAAATATATTATAATCCAAAATATATTATAATATTGGTATAAGATTCTTAACCCGTGTAAGTTTTGTGGTTCAATATGGATAGTGTCACACCAATTTTGGCAAAGATTAAGCAAAAATATATTATAATATTAAGCAAAAAATCCTATTTACACAACATATAAGAATCCTATTTATTTTGGGGTTGGGGATCGAATTAAGCAAAAATAATAAGATTAAGCAAAAATATATTATAATATTAAGCAAAAAAATTCTATTTACACACGCATATAAGAATCCTATTTATTTTGGAGTTGGAGGGGATCAGATTAATCCTATTTATTTTGGAGTTGATATATTATAATATTAAGTAAAAAATTCCTATTTACACGCGCATATAAGAATCCTATTTATATTGGGGTTGGAGGGATCGGATTAAGCAAAACTAATTTTTATTCGAACCAAAGAATCCTATTTATTTTGGAGTTGGAGGGGATTGAGTTAAGCAAAAATAATTTTTATCTGAACCAAAAGTCGAAGCATGTAATGTTGCTTCCGAAGCTTGCGAGCCAGCCGAAGCAATGTTGCCAAGTAAGCTTCCGAAGCGTGCGAGCCAGCCGAAGAATGTAATGTTGATAAGTAAGCTTGTGAAACGTGCGAGCCAACCATTTAGGCTCAACACGTTTTGAAATTGGGATTGGATTAAGCAAAAATAATAAGATTAAGCAAAAATATATTATAATATTAAGCAAAAAAATCTTATTTATACGGCATATAAGAATCCTATTTATTTTGGAGTTGGAGGGGATCGGATTTAGCAAAACTAATTTTTCTCCGAACCAAAGAATCCTATATATTTTGTAGTTGGAGGGGATCGGATTAAGCAAAAATAATTTTTATCCGAATCAAAAGCCGAAGCATAATTTTTATCCGAACAAAAAAACCGAAGCATGTAATGTTACCAAGTAAGCTTTTGAAGCATGCGAGTCGAAGCAGTAATGTTGCCAAGTAAGTGCGAGTCGAAGCAGTAATGTTGCCAAGTAAATTTACGAAGCATGCGAGTCAACCATTTAAGCTCAACACATTTTGAAATTATATTAAGGGGATTATAAAAGTCCAATCAAAACTCAATATATTTATATCCAACCAAATTCTTGCCTAAACAATTAGTTCTTATATATACAGCATCCCCTTACCCGTAACAGAGCAGAAGGCAAGACAATCGTCACTGTCTTTTTAACATAAGACCATTCATCGATTCGATAGGGGAATGTCGATGTTGAATAATGTTTCTCAAAGGCCCTCCTCCAGTTCCAGGTATTATTCAGGAATCTCTCATCAATTGAACCCAATCCCTCGTTTCACATTCCATTAGGTTTTCATCGATTCGATAGGGGAATGTCGATGTTGAAGAATGTTTCTCAAAGACCCTCCTTCAGTTCCAGGTATTTTTCGAGAAATCTCTCATCAATTGAACCCAATCCCTCGCTTCACATTCCATTAGGGTTTCATCGATTCGATATGGGAATGTTGATGTTGAAGAATGTTGGTCGACGACCCCCCTCCAGTTCCAGGTATTTTTCGAGGACTCTCTCATCAATCGAACCCATTCCCAAAAGCCATCTGGAAATTGAGAGAAAGCTGCCTCTTTTGCTTCGCTTACATGGAAACAACATTGAGGTAGACGTCGGGTTTAGGCGTAACTATTTCTCTCTGCTTTCCTGGGACGACAAATCACTATCCACACAACAACTCCACTTGCCATTTCCTACGATTAGTGACGTGAGCTATTGTGATGGCGTGGTGTGCCTCCACGCTGGGTTTATTGACGATAGAGTTGCCCTTTGGAACCCGTCGACTAACGAATTCAAGTTCCTTCCTAAGACCAGCATCAAACTCCATCCAGATGCTAATTATCTCATGTTTAAACGTCCCATGATTGGGTTCGATAGTAATTCTCAAGATCTTAAAGTACTGAGGTTCGTGAGAACCTTTTTTCCTGAAGAAGATTATTGTATGCCCATTACGCGACAGTTGGAGTTGTACTCCCTAAAGTCCGATTCTTGGGAGGAATTGCCTTATAACCTTTCTTCTGATTGGTTATCACACTCCTATTGTTCTGCTTCTTAAATGGGGTTGCTTATTGGTGGGTGGAGATAAAGGCTAGGATGGCACTTCTTACCTTTGACTTTGCTAGTAAACAGATTTCTGTCCTTGATCTTCCGGATTCGGCTAACCGTGCTGCGAAATTTTATAGACTGCGTCTTGCCGAGCGGGATGGGTTGCTTGCCACTTTTATCTACCCGAAATATGGAGAGGAAAAAACTTTTGAATTGTGGGTGAGAAGTCATGATGGTTCGTGGGAGTGGATATCCACCTTTTGTGTTCCTGGTGTTGATAAGCCATTAGGGTTCTGGACAAAAGATTATCTGCTTTTTCGAGGCAAAGGTGAATATCTAATCCTTTATCACATTGTCACTCAAGAGGTTAAGTGTCTTAATATCTCTGATGATCTTCCTTGTCTGGAGTTTGTTCCTTGTGTGGAGAGTGGATTTCAGCTTGTTGGGAAATCAGAGTTTGAAAACAAAGAGGTATAGTAATATTTTGAGAAAAGTCAATAGTTGGTGTAGGTGTCTTGGTATAGCCTATTTTAATCTTATGGTGGTGATGTATATTGTTGTTTCCTTGCAACTTAATAAAGACGGAGTCTATTGGATACGTCAACTCTGGAACTTTTATCAGAATGTTTTTCTTGCTGTATCTGTTGATAGTATGATATCTTGCATATTCTAATTTATACTTTTGAGTCATTGTATCGGAACCCTTCTTTCCTGTTAGAATGCCTTTGCATATGTGCTATGAATATTCACTTTGAAAATGCTACCTTGTTTTGCATGTGTCTTGATATGAAAAAACGATTCTTTATCGATTCTGACAATGATATCCTTGCCCTCAGCTGATCAAAATGGAATCCCTTACTTATAAAATCATTTCTTCTTTTTGCCCCATTTTCCCATGGTTTAACCTGTTTTGCTGCTAATGTTTTCATTTTCCTTTTTTTTTTTCTGCTAAATTTTGGCTCTTATTTTCTTGTGGTGTAATGCCTTCTCCTGAATCAGATCAAATACAATTATTACATTTGTAAATCAGGTGTAACCATAAAGTTCTATGACGTGACCTTGAGATCTTGTGGTAACTAAATGCCCTATGTTCTTATGATTCAAATGGTTTCTGAAATTTAAGTTGTTTCTTTTTTCTCTTTGATTTCTCTTTGATTCTTAAACAAGAACATATGAGAAAATAGTAAGGACACAAAAATTTAAGAGTTTCCATCTTCTACTTATTATTATAAAAGTTATCTACAGATTTTTAATTTTTTGTTGTTAAGATCATCAATTTTGTTTTGAGTATGGGATGATGTTTTCTTTGTTCCTTTTAGATGGGTAACAAACTATATATAATCCGATTCTGAGCATATGAGGGTATGAGTGATGATGGACAAAGATCTTTAACTAATTAAAGATTTACTAGTACAATACCCGTGTATTACACGGGTGTTGAATTAGAAAGCTTTTGTAAAAAATATTAAATTTTTTATTTTTTTAAAAACTAAAATAATTTAATTTTATATAAAACATTACTTTGGGTTTCATTAAATTGTCAAATTATATTTTTTTAATTATAATAATTAAACACCCGTACATTAAATGAAAATGTCAACTCGTGTTGAATTTTTTTACTTATAATCATATAAAAATATTGATATTATTTACTATTACATAAGTACAAAAATATATATCTTAAATAAATAGAAATAATATAGTGACATGTATATGCATAAGTGTAGAATATGTTTATTTAATTTAAGCAAAATAGATTAATTTTTTTACTTAATTAGATACCTAATATATCAAGTGTCGTGTCAGTCGTGCTTCACAATTTTTTTAACTTTATATGTAATTTTAGAATTTATATAAATAATTATTTATTTTTATTACATTGACAACATACCAATTAGATTTGAAATAAATATCATTTTTAAAAGAATATATACCAATTTCTATTAATTTATAAAATAATTTATAGTTTTATTTTAATTTAGTTTGATAAATAAATTTAAATTTTATTTATAAGGATATATATTATTTTTTTGTATTATATATATAAAATAAATAGTAAAATACAAACGGACTTCATAAATGCAACAAACTAATTAAGATTTTTTTTTTCTTGGTAATATTAACTCTATTTAATGGATGTTATGAGAAACGATTGAGATGGGATATGAAGAGACATTGTGTATTATATGTCGGGTTAAAAATGGAAAAAATATGAACAAAATATCAAAAACGACATTTATTTTAGCAATGATCAATTAAGCCAAAGTGACAAATAATAAAAATATGAGGGAGTATATATTATTATATATTTTAGTATGACACATGTTACTTGTGCGACTTATATGTGTTATATTATAATAAATTTTCTACCTTATAACATATAATAACTACATTAAACATAAATATATTAATTAATAAATAATTTTATTTTCTAATAATAAATAGTTTTATTATTATTATAAAGATAAATATGATTTATTGATGTCAAATCGAAACTCATCAAAAGATGAATAATTTGATATATTATATATGTAAAACTGATAAGAAATACAAAAGTTATCAACTTTTAAAATATATTTGCAATTCAATAGTTATAATAGGAAATGATATTAAAATACAATTAATACAAATATTAATTTATATCCAAGCCTAACTCCAAAGCATGATTTTTTGCCAAATAGGATTCCGAAGCATGAGAGTTTGCCACGTAGGCTCAGCGCATTCTGAAATTATATATAGAGGGGATTTTCCTTATTTTGATTATTATTAGTGGTATTCTAGATTTGTTCGAAAACTTACTTATGTATTACTTTATTAGAATTCTAATCTTATTGGACAAACTAGAAATTTAGGGTGTGTTTTTATACAAATATAGCCGCTCAAAATGAGTTTTTTTTTTTTTTTTTNGTGTGGTTAGTTGTTAATGAGATTTTGATTTTATATTAAAATAATATTTAAAATAAAATAGTTAAAGATGATTTGATGTAAAAGTAGAAGAAGGATGATATGAAGTGATAGTTAAAATTATGTGAGTGAATGAATAGTAAATTAAAGTTGATGTGATGTGTAAGAATGATTGATTGATATTATTTAATTATATTGATATTATTGAGTATAGTGGGGTTTAGGTAGAGTTAAATTTAAGTTAAATTTTGAGCATAAATAGAGTATGAATTGAGTATATATTGATATTTGTTCTCTTCAGTTGATGATTGAATAAGAAAACATGTATTTCATATTTAAATCTCTTTTATCTTCTCCCACTCGTACGGTTCCTACATCAATTGGTATCATAAGTCAATACGATTCACGATACTGCCGTGAAAACAAGATGTTGTGGACGACAGGCGTGACACCACCATAGCCGCTAGGCCGCGGGGTTTGGACTTCGACTCGAGAATTGTGTAGTGCCCTGTTTATTTTTAATAAATCGAAGCTCGACTCTATCAATTTTAAGCTTGAGAAGTTTCATTAATTTTAAAATTTAATCCTAATCTTTAGTTAATCTAAATTTTAACCTTATAATTATTAAGTTAATCAATTAATCTAATTTTTCAAATTAATCTAAATTATCTCTGTAACTCCCGTTTGTTTATTAGAATTTTTGGATTTTTATATTATTATTTAGTTGCTGATATTGAATATTTGCCTTATTTTATTTATTTACCGGTCATGATATTAATTGCTTGTCTTATTTGTTCTGCTTGATATAAATTGTTATGTGGCTAATATATGTGATTATTTTATGTTTATATATTATTTATGTGTATTAGAATTATTAGGATTTACTTGTTTAGAAACTTTTAATTGTTTCGACAATTTTCGATTTAATCGCGTAACCCAAATTGTAATCCGTTTTGATTCGTTTCCGCGCCGTTTCGACCCGAACCTTGAACCCGACAATCTTATTTTTAACTCTCGGCCCATTAATGCTAATTATTCCGGCCCAATTGGAGTTAATTATTTTTTTTCACCCATTGCTTTGAAATTATTTTGGCACCAACTCTATATTTTTGAGTTCAAAGTATTTGGGTTGTTTTGGCAAGATTTTCTGGCTGTTGTTGACCAGGCCAAATTCGGCCCAAGTAACCCCTACCAGCAGCTTTTTTATTTGGTCTTTTCACATTTAAAAACCTGCCCACAATTACTAATTTTCAGCCCAACTTTTCAACAGCCCTAATTTCGCCAATAGATATACATATCCGCAAAGTCGCAGACGCCACCATCTTCCCCTTCGCTCATTTCAGATTTCTGTCCAAACTTCTCACCGGGCGGAGCTATGTTTTTCCGTTGGCAAGAACGTCAGGCTCCAACGTGATGGCATACTGACCGACGGCACGCGCAACAGAGCCGATCTCGCTACCCGAGACGCGTTAGCTCCTCGACTGAACCAGCAATTCCGGCTACCTGAAGTTCCAAGCTTTCCGGGCGACCACCGCGTGTAGCAGCAACCGAGCCCTCTCCTTCTCTCTCAGCCGCGCCTAAATGACCAGCCACCGCATCCCACGAAAATGACGACCACCGTGACCGATCTGAAGAGGAGCCTCCGAGATCTACGCGTGTGTCGCCGGGAGGAGTCGAATTTCCGGCCAGTTTCTGTCCGTGCGTCACTTTCGCGATGGGCAGCCCTATCGCCGGCGTCCGACTAGCAGCGAGCAGGCTACCTTCCATGGTGAACAAGCAGCAACAATTTCACTTCACGTCCGACCAACGAGGTTGAGTCTTCCTTGGCAAAGACGAGTGAGCAGCAATTCGGTAAGCGCAACGAGCCGCAACCGAGTTCGAGCAGCGAGGAGCCTAGTCGGTGACCCGTCTGCGTACGCCGAGAGGCCCTGTAGGTAAACTTTCAGCCGCCGAGAGTCGCGGTCTGACACCCCTCCTTCTCCTTCTCGTGGGTAGATCTTCGAAAAGAGATGAAGCTCGATTTTCCCTCTTTTACTTGGTGTAGTAGATCCTTTTAAAGTGTTAGTAATTAGTAATAGATCTCTTTAAGTCTTTTGTGATTTGGAGAAATCTGTGTGTGCTTTAAGAAACTGTGTAGTTTGGACCTTGGTTAGTTGTGTAGGATATTTGTCTGTGTGAATAATTTGTGTGCTGTGGAATGTCGGACCTTTCGAATTGAGAAATTGTGGAGTTGTGGAATCTGGTTCTCGAGAAAAATTTGAAGAGTATGGGCCTATGATGTAGTCATTAATTTGTTTGTTCATAATCTGAATCATTGGAGTTGGGATATGGTGAGGCTTTTAGAATAAATTGTTAATGGCTTACATATCCGAAATCAACGAGTTGCAATATTGATAAAAATAAATGTTTTTATTAGTGGAGATAAACTCAAGGTTGTCAAAACTGGATCGGTCATCGAATCGAGAAAGCTACCGGTTCAATGGTTCACTGGTCGGATCAGTGGTGGAACCGGTTTAATTAACATTAATTTTTATTTATTTTATATGTATAATATATAATTATATATATTTTTATCATTAATTTTATAGCCTATAATAACATTTGTCTAAATAAATAAAAATAAAAAATTTATCTACATGTTTATGTAATGACAACATTTTGTAAGAATATTACATAATGTCCAACCAAATTTGTCCTTTTGAGCATTTCTAAACTTCCAAGAGCAAAAATAAAGCCCAAATAAAATAATTGTGCAACTCCCAATAAACTTTAAAAGGTTTAATCTTTTTTTGCCCAAAGCAAACATTAAATTGGGCCCAAAACACACATTAATTGTCCTTTTTTTTTTTTTCTAACTTCCACCAGCCCGCTCGCGGACCAATAAATTGGGACAGCCAGCTTGTTATGCACATCCCACATCGGATAAGGAAAACTAAAACATCAGCTTCTTATACCGTTTTGCAACCCTCAAAGGACATGAACGCAATTGGATCGCTGGGCCTCGTAAACCGCTACCGGTTTAGCGGTTTTAGCGGTTTCTGACCGGTTCAAGCGGTTTTTGACCGATTTCCAGACCCAGCGGTTTCATGTCTCAAACGGGACCGGTGTACTAGCCGGTTCTCGGTCGAACCGGTCGAACCGGCCCGTCCGGTCCGGTTTTGACAACATTGGATAAACTTGTTTGTTGTTTTGTGGCAAACTGCGAATAGCTTTCTCTTATTAGTATCAAATGAATGTAACATCAGAAACATTTAGATAAAATTGTCTTCCAGTGTCGTGTTCCTGAGGAACTGTTTCTCTATCTTGTGTTTGCTTGTTTGTATCATTGTGTGAAAAACCATTTCTTTGTTGGACCCTTGAATTGAGAGTTCCAAACTCCACGAAATTTCCACAAGTCACTTAGTCGATGACGTTCGACTAAGTGTGAATTCTTGCGAATGTTTCTAAGTGTCGGGATAGCATGTTGATGAGACTATCTTGATAATTCTAGGTGTTTGAGGAGTCGAGCCTCAGCCCACCTGCAACCGATCTTGTGAATTGTCTGCTTTGAACTGATCAGGTGGGAGTTGATTTAAATACCATGTATGTTAATTTCTATAAATGTTTGGCTTGATGATTTATATATGCATGTGAACCGGTAGTCTATGAGGACTAACTCTAGCCTTTAGAGAGCTTAGTCCTTGTGCAGGTTACCTCTGCGGTTGCTCCCGTCATGGTTATATTTGACTGCTCTCGTGCTTGCGTGGCGGCTGTACCTACCTGGGTTAAGTCTAGTAGGATTAGGTGTGATCACATGAGTGGCTGGGTTGAGGGAGGGTAGACTAGCCGATCTGCTTACATACTGCGACCATGATTTTAAGTCTTTATATTGATTATACTGCATGGTATGGTGAGCTAAGTTGTTCACTGTTTGTCTCATTTTTGTTGCATTTTTCGTTGTCTTTTTGCCTTTCTTTTTTTTCCCATATTAGGTCTTTTAGTTCGTTTTGCATATTGTTGCGTGTTTTCCCTTATTTTGAGTCTTTTATGTGTTTTTTAGTTGTTTCCCAGTTTTCTGCGTTTTTTCTCGTTTTTTGTGATGCGCAGGTCAGGTGCCTTGTCTATTATGAGTTGAAGGAGAAAAATATGTTGGATGAGCTTAATTTATAGAGGGTTTCGTTGGCGACAAGCAGGAAAAAATGGAATCGAATTCCGAGGCCAAATGAGCTCGAACAGGCCTCGAGAAGCAAAGTCGAGCAGGCTGCCCAGACTGCCGCGCCCGTGCGCCGCGCCGCGGCACCTGCCGTGGGCCAACAGAGGACTCGACCCAATCTCAGCTCCGCGCCATGACACCTACGCCCAGGTCTTCCGCCCCACACCACGCGCCCGGCCACGCTGCGACACAGCCTTTCCTCACGCCGCGACCAACCTTCGCGCCGCGCTACCTGCAGACCCCGCGCCGTGACCATCCCTCACGCCTGGACAGAGAGCTCAGCTTCAGCGGACCTACACGCCGCGGTGAACCCTCGCACTGCGGTACTACCCCTTCTCCACGCCGTGCACCAGTCCCGCGCCGCGGCCAGCGCCCCTGCCGTGCCGTGCTCATTCCCCTCACGCCGCGTGACCCTTCACCTATAAATATGAGATCGAGACTTTGACATCGGATCTCTCATTCCAGAAATGACATAACCCTACCCCCTTCGTCTTTTGTACTCGTTTTCCATTTTCTTTTCATATTTTTCATCGTAGAACAAGGATTTAAACTCGGATTTCGTCGTTACTTTGGGGATTAATCTTGTTTATCGGATTCGACTCTCAATTTCGTTTTAATTGTAAGACTTTCTATTCCTTTAATCCATGAATATGTTTGTCTTGAATTATGAAATTATTTGTGTTGAATCGTTCATGTGTGGCTAAATCCATTTGCTAGGGAATATGGGATTAATGTTTTGGATTCGTTTGTGATTGTTGAGATTTGTTGATCGTTCAATTTGTACAAGTAGTTCTTCAAAAGGGTTTTTCCAAATATTAGGCTTGAATATTGAGAATTGTTGAAGGGTGACACTACAGTTTCCAATTTACGATTGAATTCGATTTATTCTCGCACGATGTTGATTATTCTTATTGATTAGTTGGTTAACAACCCTCTAGTCTGATTTAATCGACTCTTAGAACCGAAAGGGGAGGAGTTGATCGAAATAGGCTCGTATAAACTAGTCTTGTTCGTAACTGTATTGCCTAGGTGTTAAATGAATCGTTAATTTGCCGTTCACATATGTCCTCTTGTTACGAAAAGTTATTGAGGACGAATCTTTGAACGAGTAGATTACTCGAATCATTTAGCTGAACGATCACTTGCCCGACAATTGCAATTCAAACAAAACGGATATCCCCGACTCCCTAGCTTCTTAAATCCTACGTGTTCTGCGTTGTTGCTTGCTATTTCTATTGCTTTATTTGAATTTCCGTGGTAGTTGATAGTTAAAACCAAAACCAATCATCTGAATTAAAATGTGCAGATATTTTATTTCTTTTATTTGTGCTTGAATAAACGTGCAGACTATTCCAGCTAACCTTCCTCGTGAGACACGACCCGGTGTTCGAATCTTTTGATTCTACTCCGGTAAAAATATTTACAACATTCACCCCTAATATTAACCATTTTCAGGTTGAGTTGCGGGCCGTGGCGAAAGACAAGCGAGGCGGGGTCATTATTTGTGTTGAACTGCTTTTTACCTGCTCCGCTATATTATTATTATTTGATTATTATTGTCTCATGTTAGACTTGTTTATTTCTCGTTTGGAGACTGAACCGATGTTATTTGGGATTTGGATTGTTTTGCCTGCTTTGGATTTGAAATTTGGATTATTGATTTGACATTTGATTTTAGAATAGAATTGGATATATTTATCATGTTGGGTTTGACTTGAGTAATTCATATGATTGAATAAATGTTATTGTTTGGCATGAGATATATATGATCAGGATGATTGTTATGTGATTGTTCGAGTAGCGAATCAGGCATAGTTGTGATTCTCCATAGCTGCTTCATCAGCATTGCCTCATTAAACAATTTATAATCCTGAAATCCAAGGCCCCATAGCTTTTGGATTCCACTGCTTCCAATGTATGCCTCTGTCCAGATTGTCTCCCCTACTCCACCAGAAAAAGGCTGTAAGTTTGCTCAGCTCCTCACATGTGCCCATTGGAAGCTTAAAACATGCCATTGAAAACACTGGAAGGGTATTTATTACTAATTTGATTAATACCTCTTTTCCTGCTGTAGAGAGGTATCTATTTTTCCAGCTTGACAGTCTTTTTTTCACAGCTTCAAGTATGTACTCAAAGGTCTCTTTCTTGGATTTTCCTATGCCGAGGGGCAGACCAAGATATCTGGTGGAAGCATGGCATTCAATACCTTGCAACATCTGACAGAGGGTTGCCTTCAGCTGAGGTGTTGTATTTTTGCTAAAGAACACAGTGGACTTATGTAAATTCACCTTCTGACCCGAGAAGCTTTGGTAAATTTGCAAAATGTTCCTCAGCACTCTGATTTGCTGTGGCTCAGACTTACAAAAGATTAATGTGTCGTCTGCAAATAGCAGATGAGTAAGAGTAGGTCCATTTCTTGCAATTCTGAGCCCTTTAAGAGCACCTCCACCCACAACCCCTTGAATTAGTGAAGAGAACACTTCAGAGATGATTAGGAAAAGATAGGGGGATATTGGATCCCATTGTCTCAGCCCTCTAGAGGGGTTCAAGTAGCCCACAACTTTCCCATTGATCAGAAAGGAGAAAGTTGGTGTAGAGATGCAAGCAAAAATCCACTTGACAAAAGTTGTACCAAATCCCAATTTCTGCATGGTTTTGCACACGCTTACCCACTCCACTCTGTCATATGCTTTAAGCATGTCCAATTTAAGTGCCATGAAACAGTTTTTACCTGTCCTATGTCTGTTTAGGAAGTGAAAAATTTCCTGTGCAATGACCACATTGTCCATGAGTTGTCTTCCAGGTATGAAAGCAGCTTGGGCTTTGCTGATACACACATCTAGACAAAGTTTCAGCCTGTTGGCCAAGATCTTAGCAATCAACTTGTACACCACTCCACATAAGCTGATGGGCCCGAAATTAGTGATGGAGACAGGGTTCACACATTTTGGGATTAGAGCAACTAATGTGTGGTTCCAATATCTCAGTAGTTGTCCTAATTCAAAGAAACTCCTCACAGCTTTACACATATCCTTTTTCAACAATGGCCAGAAGTGTTGATAAAAAAGAGTTGTCATGCCATCTTCTCTTGGGGCCTTAGAGGGATTCATCTTGAAAAGTGCTTGTTGGATCTCTATTTCTCCCACTGGTGCTGTTAGAGAGACATTCATGGCTGGGGTTATGACCCTCTCTATGTGCTGCAGTGCTACTTCTTCTTGTTGTGAACCTTCTGTGGTAAAAAGGTCATCATAAAATTTGAGGACATGGACTGCAATCTCAGCAGCACCTGTGAGTTCTCTGTTGCCCTCTATCAGTCTAGTTATAGCATTCTGTTTCCTTCTTTGCATGGTCATAACATGAAAAAACTTTGTATTTCTGTCCCCTTCCTTGAGCCATAGGATCCTGGATTTTTGTAGCCAGAATTTCTCCTCAGAGTAGTGAGCATTATCTAGTTCTTTTTTAAGTTTATCCCATTCCTCCCAATTCCTATCACCACCAAGCTTCCTCATTTCTTCCAGTTGCATTGTGAGTTTGCCAATAGTTTCCTTGTTGCTCTTCAGACCATTCATTTTCCACAGTATCTTGCAGCCCCTCCCTCTGAATCCACCGTTTATCAAATGAAACCTTTTCTGCTTACCCATTGGCTTATGACCATCTTCAACTAGCAACATATTATGATCTGATGCACTTTTGAACATGTTTCTGACTCTGGCTTGAGGGTGGTTGGTCATCCACTGGTATGAGGCAAAGGCTTTATCAAGTACCTCCTCCACAAACCCCTCTTCCTTTCTGTTGTTCCCCCATGTGTACTTATGCCCATCCATCTGAGGCAAACACATGCCAATTTTGGCAATAAACTCATTGAGTCCCTGGAAACTACTGTTGGGTCTAGCTCTACCCCCTTTCTTCTCCTCCTGACAGCTGTATCGTTCCAATCTCCTATTATTACCCAACTATCACCCCATTTCTGTTTTCCTCCATCAAGACTTGTCACTGCCATGCTCTCTCCTGTTTATTAGTACTAAGGTAAACAAAAATGGCCCATTCATTCTGATCAGATTCTTTAACCTTATACTGAACTTGGATGCACCATTCAAAACTATTCAAAACTATAATATCCATATTCTTATCCCAGCATAAGAGTAATCCTTCTCTAGTTCCCTGGGGTTCATGAAAATACCAGCACCCTTCATACCCTATTCTTTTACAAATCTTAGAAACATAACATTTTTGTTTTTTAACTTCTGACAAAAAAACAAAATTTGGGTGGTGAGACCCAATGGCCTCTCGCAATTGGGGAACTGCAGAGGGCCCACCCAGCCTTCTACAATTCCTCACCACAGCCGTCATTTGTCACTTTGGGGCCCATTATGGCTGGCCACCTCCACCATTATCCCTTTCAACTTAGCTTTCTTATGAGTTACAGTAGCAGGATTAGTACCTTCTTCAGAAGTGGTAATAACTTGCTCCTCAGGTTAGGGTCTCTTTTGTCTCATCTGCATTGGTTCTATCTCCATGGATGTTGAGCTTCTAATTAACCTCCCATCTTTTAGTGCTTTTCTCCTCCATGTCTTTCTGAGTGTAAGTGTGAGGTTCTCAGGATGTATTGTCTCTGTTACTATTTTGATATGTAAATGTTTATTGCATAGTGGTGAGCACTACGATTTCCAACTGTGCTCATCTCCACCAGAAATTAACGTTTCAGGTTAAACAAGGCGGGTACGACGGCGGAGTAGAGCGAGTGATAGTCGGTCTATGAGACCGAACATTAAATGAATTTGCTTTCGCTATCTTTATGAATATTTACGATTTATGCATTTTCAAACTTGAGAATTTATAAAGTATTGAGATACTGTTGAGGATATGCCCCGTTGACACTGTCATGTCTAAAAACTTGAAGTTTATTTTGGGAACCCTTTTGGGTAAAATGGAAATTTATAGATTTATGGATCTCGGTATGAGAGTTTGATTTATGTTATGAATTGATTATGTCGTTGGAAAAAAAAAAAAAAAAATGAGTAACGCCTTATATAAATTTTGAAAAGTTTATTCTGATTTTCGGCAAATAAAAGTGAGAGCGTTACAATATCTCTCTGGTCAATGGTATCAGGTTTGTTCTCTAGACCATTCTGAAGTGGCCGAAGCTAGAATCCAACTAACAACGTACATGCTTTGGTGGCTTTGGAAGTCTAGGAACTTATGGCTATTCCAACACTCATGGATTCCTGAACAAACTCTTATCAAACTGGCAACATCTGATTGGGAAGACTTTTCCTCTTTTTCTTAGTTTATTCTCTCTTTTGTTTTTCCTTTTCTTGCTGTTGGTTTTAGTGTTGAGTGTAGAGCTCCTTGCTAGGCTTTGAGGCAGTGGCTGGAGTCTCTACACTTTTTGTTTGATGGTTATGGTTTGTAGCTTTGTTGGTTGTTGTTGGTCGATGCTGTTGTTGGCTTTGGTTTGAAGCAGGCAGGTTGTTTTAGGTTGGTAGCTTCCTAGTTTGTTCGGTTAGTTGGTTTGCTTGTTGAGGCTCTAGACCGCTTTTAGCGTGTCTCTCACTTTTTTAGTTTTTCGGTTTCGGTTTCCTTTGTACCCATGTATTCGAACTTTGTTCGTTTGAGATTTATAATAGTTANATGGGTGAATTTGATTTTTCCCCTCAAGCCCTGGAATTTTCCCCAAATCCAACCCATCGCTTTCGATCTGAATGCCCCTCCATGGCCGCCGCCGCCATCCCCCCGATGACCCTCCTCCTCCGTCACCGCCTGAATCCCCTCCACTGTCCCCACCATCATCTGAGCTCAGTCGCCCCAAAATCCAGGTCCTGATCCGATCCTTCTGGTCGGAGAATCTGGACCACGAGTTTTTCCTGATCCGCGGCCTCGTCGATCAATTCCCCTTTGTCTCCATGGATATCGAGTTCCCCGGCGCCGTCATCCGCCACTACCAGCACTACTCCGACCCCGGCGATCTCTACCAGACCCTCGAGTACAACGTCGACGCGCCCAAGCTGACCCAGGTAGGGATCACCCTCTCCGACGCTGCCGAGAACCTCCCCCGACCGCCTCTTCATATGGGAGTTCAATTTTAGCGACTTCGACAGTTCGACATCTCGAGCGACGACCACGCGCCAAATTCCATCGACCTCCTCTGCAACCAGGGCATCGATTTCGAGCACACCCGCAAGTTCGGTGTGGCTGCCGCTAGGTTTGCCAAGCTCATGGTGTCCTACGTCCTCGTCTGCAACAATGACGTCACCTACATTACCTTTCACAGTGGCTACGACTGGGTACCTCATCAAGACCATCACTTGGAAGGCTCTCCCTGGAAGCCTCAAGGATTTTCTGAACATGTTGAGGGTATTCTGTGGGGACCGTGTTTATGATGTTAAGCACCTGATGAAGTTCTGTGAGGGGCTGTATGTGGATTGGACCAGGTGGCGATGGCGAAGTCTCTTACTGTGCAGTGTGCTGTCGGGAGGAGACGTGTTCTCGACTAGGGTTTATTTCAACGGCGAGGAGTGCTCATTGCCAGATATAATTCCGCGTGGGGTGGCTGTGTGGGGCCGTCGGTCTTGGTGCAGTTGGTTGTGGGTGTATTGGTTTGTGTTTTCATGCGGCAATAGTGAACCGGAGTGAATACAACAGGTATCGGGCGTATTTATTTGTTCATTCTTTTTTGCCTTTAGGGTCAAATGATTTGGTGAGAAGGGGTTTTCTTGGAATGGGGTGGTTCAATTGTTTTTGGTCGAAATTCAGGTTGTTGAAGATGGAGGAAATATTCCATCCACCATCATCAAGAGTTTAATGTATCAACTTTGCAAAGTGATAAGTCAAAAATATGTGTCGATTTAGTGAATTAATTTAGGATTTATATTAGATATTTGAGTTTAATTGACATATGTTTGACATTATCTTGTATTTTTGAGTGGAAACTACCGGTGTTCGAATTTCTGTGCAGATCTAAGGCTCTTTAGCATGTCAAATGGAAGATTCAACTTGAGTTCGATGTGCCTGGGAAGAAAAAACATTTATAACTAGTCGGAATTACAGTTCAAATGTAACATGGCCATGTTGGTATATTCTGGATCCTATCTCTTATAATTGGACCTATCTCTTATAATTGGGCCTATTAATCTGGTCTTCTCTGGTGGCTCTGGAAGACCAGAAACCACTGGATTTTCGAACATTCCAGTCCTCCTCCAAACATTGTCATCAAAGCAGCAATGTCAGATTGGAGGGACTTCTCAGCAGCAGCTCGAGCTCCATATTAGTGCTTTTATTTTGCTTTTGTTTGTAGTTTATTTTATGAGCAAAGATTAGCTAGGCTTTGAGGCAGTGGCTTCATTTCTGTTCTTTCTTCTTTTTTCATTTCTGTAACTTGTAGCTTCTTTGAGGTTCTAGGCCATCTTGTGGATGTGCCTCCCATGTTGTTATGTCTTATTTGGTTGTTTGTACATTGAACTTTGGTTTCTTCAGTTAATAGATCTCTCTATCGTTCCGGTAAAAAAAAAAACTAAAGCCCATGAGCAGTATATAACGTGACAGCCGCAAGGAACAGAGAGGACGGATCTGCTAGGGATCTGCTTGGAGCAGACACGCAAGAACAGAGCACAACATCAGCGGCTCTCCCTTCTTCTTTTCTTCTTTTCTTCATTATTTTTCTTTTCTTTTGGATTATTTTATGATAGCCCTGCGCGGCTAATTTATCTTTGTCTTGGTTGAAGACGATCGAAACCCAGACCTACTACTGTGAGATCGAATTAGTTTTTATTCTAATTCATATATTTTCCGCATCAATGTTTCGTGTGCATATTTTTATGATTGTTATGTGTAGTTGATGGATTGGCCACCTATTATTCTATGCTTATGATCTATTGCTTGATTGATACTTGAGTCGGATTTAGATCATGTGTCTTTCACTAGAAGCAACTAAGATAGATGATTGACCGGATTTAGGCGTTGCCGTTCTTAGGCGAAATAATTGAACAAGTTAATATTTAACGGATTAGTTATTTATTGCTTGGACTGTCGGTCTCTTGTATTTAATCCTATTGCTAGAATAATTCTTCACGATGTTGGGAATTAACTAGTTATAAGAGTCTCGTAGAAGGATTTATTTTGCGTGACTAAACCAGGAGATGGAATTTATATTCAACGGCAGTTGCGTGGATTGTGAGTTTATATTTTTGCATCAATGATTAGTGGAACAGTCTAGGGTGAAAATCAATTCAACCAAGGCATATTCATATTATATTTATTTTTGTTTATTTAGTTTTGTTTTATTTATTTGTTAGTTTGATAGGTAATTTCTAGTTTAATTAGATCATTAATTCAAAAACCACTTCTTTGATCACATAGTTAATAGATTTAGTTTACTTCTCCCCGTGGATACGATCCTTGCTCACGCTACTACATATTTTTAAGCAAGGTTAATTTGGATGCCTACGACAGCACGACCACAAAGGTGTTACTTTCTGGCATGGTCATGGTGTTCTACACAGGGATCTCAAGCCTCACAATCTTTTAGTCTTACGAGTACTATATGAAAATGTTGTATACTTGGCCTTTGTGAGCATCAATGATATTCAGTACCTAGTTTCTGCAAAAGCTCTTACTTTGGCGCAACGTAGGCCTTGCAGAAATTCCATAAACAGAAATGCAGAAAATTGGTTTTTCTTGAACCGAAGTTGACTAGTATGTGTAATCCTTGCCAATGTCAAGGAAACAATAATTAATGAGCCATTAGGAAATGCATCACTTATAGACAATCGAGTAATAGTTCATGATTCAATAGAGTTTGGTTGAAATTTAGGAAATGTCTTGTGCATAGACAATCGAGTAATAGTTCATGATTCAATATAGTTTGGTTGAAATTTAGGAAATGTCTTGTGCATGGCCTAATGCTGGGAAGCTTCTATTATGTATTGAGCAGTAGAATGGTGTTTATTTGTTTGTTGATGATGTCAAGTTTTGCATACATACCAGATACTCCTGTAGGTAACTTTATTGATGATGAAAATGAGAAGGTATGAGGTGAAGATAATGCCCTTTGAATCTTCGGTTCCTAAATTGCTATGATGTCTATCTTTCTCTAAGAATAGAAATACATATTTCTGTTCGCTATGTTTTTGTTTAGGTGGTATTTTCATAGCAAATGCTGAGAGATCTTAGGTTCTTGAATTTTTTTATCTCCTTAAATTTTTCAGAGTCATCTATCTACCCAAAGAGGAAAAAAGCTGGAAAATAGTGCGCGCCTAACGAGTTTTTGATTGGTGACTAATTTCTTGTGGCATAAGCTATCGACGAACATAATCTGCTATGGTGAGTCTAGATTAGGATCCTAATCACTTTTTTGCTTTTCAGACTTGTTTAGCACATTGTGAGCCATCTGCTATTTACTTGATCTAGATTAGGACCCCTAATCTTCCATTTTTCTGTAGACTGCTATTTGTACACTTGGGTTGTTTGTTACCTGATTTCAGTACACGGTTTTCTACAGAATATTATTTTTTACGGGTCAATATTAATTTCGACGTAAATAGAATAGCTAATTATTTATAATTTAGTAAATTACTCGACTACTTAATTTTTTTTTTATTTTGGATAGTTTATACAAAATAAATTTATTTTAATTAATAAAACAATATAAATTTTAATATTATACTTATAATTTACATGGCTTTTTAAATATATGATAAAATTTTACTAAAATAATTATTTTATGGCACTATATTGTGTTCAAATCGAATTTCTGAATAAAAATTTTAAAATGACACTTATTTTGAAATGAATATAATGTAATTTATAATTCAGTTATGTGCACCGTACAGGGTGTGTACTAATTTTACATAGACATATTAATTTTGCACAATTTCAGTTTTATATAACATTTTAAACAAATTAATATCGGTAAATTTTATTACATACTGATTCCATATTTTTTTATTTATAAATATTATTTAATGAGCATGTTTAATTTATAAACATTAATAAATATTTCTTACCCGTGCATCACATGAGATTCGTATTAGTTTAAAATAAGCATATTACAATGTAAGTTAAAAATATCATGCATAAATATGCCAACAATATATCATGCGCAAATATTATCATCTTTATGATCCACGCATAATCTTTATGTCAAATGGTACGTTAATATAATTTATTGTATGCCAACAATATTTGTTGGCTTACCAAATCATGATTAGCCATTTTTTTGCTGAAAAAGAACAATATAAGGAATATGGTAATAAATTTTCAATACCACTACCGTGTGACCTGGCATACCTAGCACGCAAATACTTAGGTGTGCCCTGCCACACCTTGCTAGGTGTGCCAGGGCCTTTTGTGAAATACAGTTCCTTCAAAAGCACGTGAGGTAAGGAGGTAGATTATTTTTTTTTTAAATGGGACATGTGTTCCATTTCTATTGGGTAATGAATTTCATATATCATATTATATAAATTAAATTATCATTCATATTTTGTATCAAAAAATAAAAATAAAAATACCAAAATTCATAAATTTTCATTCTCTACAAATAGAGACCACATTTGATATTTTTTGGAACACAATTAATTTATTATTTTTTACAATTAATTTATCTTATTGGAAGATTATGACGCAAATCTATAATTAGATGAATATGTTACATAGTAAGATGAACATGTTATAGAGTAAGATGAACATGTCATAGAATAAGATGAAAATGTTACATTTTCACAGATGAAATTTAGATGAACATGTTCTAAAATAAGATGAACATGTTACATAATAAAATGAACATATTATAGAATAAGATGAACATGTTACATAATAAAATGAACATGTTATAGAATAAAATGAACATGTTACATAACAAAATGAACATGTTATAGAATAAAATGAACATGTTACATACACAATAAGGTGAACATGTTATAAAATAAAATGAATATGTATTATTTTCAATCTGCAATCTGTAACATGTTCATCTTATTTGAAAACATATTCATCTTGTTATGTAACATGTTCATTATATGTCAGTATAATAAAATAATTACTAAAAAACGAAAAATTAGTTGTGCTCAAAAACCTATCAAATGTGGTCTCTATTTATAGATAATGAAAAATTATGAATTTTAGTATTTTTATTTTATTTAATTAATATAAATAATTAATGATATTTTAATTTATGTAATAAGTCTCATTTTTCAATTAAAAAAGGAAAAATGGGAATGTGCACTACACTCTCTAAATTTTCTAGTTTTTTGGGGTGAAGGGGCGCGTGCAAATTTGCCCTGGCACACCTAGCTAGGTGTGCCAGGGCACACGGTAGTGCTACTGCACCTAGCAAGGTGTGTCAGGGCAATTATGCACGCGCCATTCACCCCTCAAAAACCAGAAAATGGAGAAAGTGTAGTACACATGCCACTTTCTTATTTTTTTAATTGAAAAATGAGACATATTAGATAAATTAAAATATTATTAATTATTTATATTAAAATAAAAAAATAAAAATATCAAAATTCATAATTTTTCATTCTCTATAAATAGAAACAATATTTGATAGGTTTTTGAACATAATTAATTTTTTTTTTCGTAATCAATTTAATATACTGACATAGGATGAACATGTTACATAATAAGATAAATATGTTATCAAATAAGATGAACATGTTACGGATTGCAGAATGAAATAATACATGTTCATCTTATTTTATAACATGTTCATCTTATTTTGTAACATATTCATCTTATTATGTAAATATGTAACATGTTCATCTTATTCTATAACGTGTTCAACTTACTATGTAATATGTTCATCTTATTATGAACTTGCATCTTCATCTTCCAATAACATAAATTAATTGTGAAAAGTGATAAAGTAATTGTGTTGTAAAACCTATCAAATGTGATCTCTATTTGTAGAAAATGAAAAATTATGAATTTTGGTATTTTTATTTTTATTTTTTAATATAAAATATGAATGATAATTTAATTTATATAATATAATATATAAAATTCATTATCCAATAGAAATGAGACACATGTCCCATATTTTTTCTTAAAAAAAACTTACCTCACACGCTTTTTTGAGGGATTGTATTTCACAAAGGCCTTGGCACACCTAATTATTTGCGGTAGTACACATGCCACTTTCATTTTTTTTTTTAATTGAAAATGAGACATATTAAATAAATTAAAATATCATTATTGATTTACATTAAAATAAAAAAATAAAAATACCAAAATTCATAATTTTTCATTCTCTATAAATAGAGACCACATTTGATAGGTTTTTGAACATAATTAAATTTTTTTTTTTGTAATCAATTTATTATACTGACATCGGATGACCATGTTACATAATAAAATGAATATGTTATCAAATAAGATGTACATGTTACGGATTGCAGAATGAAATAATACGTGTTCATCTTATTTTATAACATGTTCATCTCATTTTGTAACATATTCATCTTAGTTTATAACATGTTCTCTTATTGTGTAAATATGTAACATGTTCATCTTATTCTATAACATGTTCATCTTACTATATAACATACTGGGTCAAAATCTTTTTCACCCTGTTATATTTCTATTCTTTACTTTACACACCCACCCCATCAAAATAACTTCTTTTACACCCCAAAAGTCACGAAATGCTATGCGATATTACACTCGCATTTCCAAATGAACCACCGCATATCCAACCGGACGCATAATTTATGACTATACGAAAACATTTCGCATATTTAGGGATCGCATATCCAAATCAAACACATAATTACAAATATGCGAAAATATTTCGCATTTTTAAGAATCGCATATCCAAATCGAATGTAGCATAATTTACGATGATTATGTGCCTTCTTTTCGCAGGGCTATATCAACTTTGCAAATTTATGACTATGCGAAACTTTTTCGCATATAATTCGCATAATTTGTTGAGTTCGCATTTTTTAGTAATTGCATATCCAAGTCAATCGCATAATTTACTAATATGCGAAAAACTTTCGCATATATCCAATATAACGCCGGATAATTGATAAATATGCGACATTTTTTCGCTCGCATATTTAAGAATCGCATAACCAAATCGAATAAAGCATAATTTATTTGACGATTATGCGCCATTTTTTCGCAGGGCCATATCGATCTTGCAATTTTACGACTATTCGAAATTTTTTCGCATATCTCTCGCATAAGTTACGCACCTCATTAATTGACTGCTTTTTCACAGATGAGGATTTTGTCTCTGCATTTATCATGCAGGCTAAAAAACAGTGATCTCTAACAATTTAACGCTGCACTCTGCACCATTCATCTACTGCATTTTTCTGTTTCTTTCGTTTTAATTCTTTTCGTTGTTCACTTATTTGAATGGTTAGCAACCGTGTTAAAGTACTTCTGCACTATGGTGGTTTGTTTTTCGAGGGTTCATATCTTGGTGGAGTGGCAGAGCTGATGAGAATGAATTACGGCAGACAAATGTATTCTGAAGTAGTTTCTCGTGCTCAAGCATTATTATAGGCCAATCCTTGTAATTTTGTGTACATATTGTGGACAGTATTTGATGGAAAGGAACGAGCTGTGGAGATGAAAATCGAATCCAATGAAGATATCTTAGAGCTGATTGAAGTACAAGAAAATCTCAACATTTACCTGGAGTTGGAGAAGCGAGTAAATGTAGGGATTCCGGGGACGGCGCAACAAATCTTAACGCAAATGATGGCGTCCCAAGGTGTATTTCCTAATTCTTTTGGTGTTGGTAGTTCTGCATTTTTGCACGAGGCCCCATATTCATATCAAGCAGGCCCTAGTTTATTTACACATACTGGATATCCTCGGGGCGCTGATGATCAGACGGCGGGTTGTTCGAACCAACCTGGTCATTCTCGTGACGGTGACAATAATGATGACCAAGAGGTCAATGAGAAGCAAATGTTCAAGCTTTTCAGGGCGTGATATTGCGAGCATATTGAAGAGCTAAGATTAATTACCGACTATATTGAGGCTGAAAGTCTTGCATAGATTAATCCAGGTAGCACACGGCAATCAGATGTTGAGCAACGAATGTGGTCCCTTCCTACGCCGCCCACGACAACTGAATCAGATAGACAACCCATCCAGTTACCCTCGAACAATTTAGAATTATCTTTGGGGTCTGTCTTTCTTTCAAAAGATGAGTTGATTTGTGCTATCCAACTTTATCACTTGCAACAAAAAGTTGAGTGTCGAACACCCAAATCCTACACTTCTAGACTAACCTCTATCTGTCGGTATGAAGGGTGTTCTTACAAATTATGTGCAAGGGCAAATCAAAATGTATAGAGAATCACTACTTTGAAACTCGAGCATACATGCGAAAGGAGTTTGACGCACAATCAACAGCATTCGGCTAGTTCCAAGGTTATCGCTCATGTGTTCGCACCAACTATTCAGACAAATCCCCAGACGGTATCTGCCCGGAGAACTATTGAGCAAATGCGGGAGGAGCATGGTTTGTCGATCAACTACAATGTGTCCCTCCGAGCAAGACACCGTGCTTTTGAAAAAGTTTATGGGGGTCATGAAGAATCATGGGGGCGGCTTCCCGGTTACTTGCACATGTTGCGAGTTCGTAATCCAGGTACAATTGTCGAACTGCAACGGGATGGCGAGGTATTCAACCACTTGTTCTTTGCTCTAGGCGCTAGCATTGAGGGCTTTCAACGAGTTGGTGTCCCGGTGATTGTGATAGATGGTACGCACTTGAAGGGAAAATACAAGGGCATTATGTTTGTTGCAGCCACATTGGACGGGAATCACCAAATCTTTCCCCTCGCAATTGGCATTGGTGAACTAGAGCGTCGTGAGACTTGGAGTTGGTTTTTGACTCATTTGAGAAGGGCCTATGGTTGTCCTAAGAACCTTCTCATCGTATCGGATAGACATGAGTCTATCATACATTTTGTCCCAATAGTGTTCCCCGAGGCGCATAATTCATTTTGCTATTATCACATCACAAAACAAATGAGGCCTTTTGGAAAGCACGTCTTCAACATATTTTACAAGGCGGCATAATATTATCGGCGTGAAGACTTCTTTCGTTACTTGTCAGCCATTCGAAGCCAAAAACTAGAAGCATTTAGAAAGCTAACTAATGAAATTTCGGTAATGGCTTGGGCGAGGTGTTTTACACTTGTACGGCGCTATGGATTCATGACATCCAATTCCTGCGAAAGTTTGAACAACAAACTCCTATGGGCCAGGATATTACCCGTTTGCTCGTTGTTGGAGTGTGTTCGGGCAACGATAGAGAAATGGTTTGTTGTTCGGCGTGCATCCGCCGAGGGTCGCAATCATCCGCTAACGCCGTGGACTCAATTGCGGTTGGATCCTTTGTTCGAGAAAGGTCGTACTCTGTTCATTACCACACTCGACATGCAACGTTATAAGGTTATGGAAGAAACACGATCCTACGTGGTAGATTTAGGGGAAAGAACATGTGAGTGTCATGTGTTTGAAACAGATCTACTACCTTGCTTACATGCATCTACGGCCATTTGGTAATGTTAACCAAACAACATTATTGTTTTTTTCTTTTAAAAATAAAAAAATAAATATATAAATTGTTATATTCTAATATGATGTGCAAATTTATGATATGTATAAAGGGAAGTCGGGTTAGATATAATGGATTTCGTTAACGACCATTACAAAACTTACTCAGTTGCAAAGATGTACCAAAGCACCATTAACCCAGTCCCGCATCCAGATGAATGGCATTTGCCCCCGGAAATTATGCGTATAAAGGTAATTCCGCCAAATAATCCCAAACAAGCAGGTCGGCCACGGACTCAACGTTATTCCGTTGGAGAAGGATCATCACGTCGAGTACGGCGTCAGCAGATGTGCTCTCGGTGCGGGGTCACTGGACATAACAGAGCGAAGTGCCCTCCATACGATGGTGATAATGACTTTTTTTCAAATGAAGAAGGTCCAAACGCACCAACTCCTCATCCAAGAACAACATCGAGACGCCCGAGGAGATGTCGTACTTGTAAAGAAACAGGTCACAAATTGTCATCTTGTCCATCACGTCCATTCCATGACAATTTAGATGAAGATGGAGACATTATGTAATGTTATGTACCTCATTGGAGTTTTTAATTGTAAAGCAATTTAATGGAAAAAAATACTTTTAACGGGAAAAATACTGTGTTGGTACACTAAGTTGTGACCTGCACACGATTGACTAACATAAAGTAGTGAAACTGGGTTGATTGCGCGATTCGCATAACATGTCCCATAATAATCGCACAATTGGGTTGATTGTGCGATTCCCATATCATGTCCCATAATAATCGCACAACTGGGTTGATTCGCAGGTTCATTCGCCTAGTCTTCAACCGCATAATTAACGAATCGTATATCCAAATCTAAAGCCGCATAATTTACGACTATTCGTCATTTTTTCGCATATCTATATGGACCGCATCGATTGATTGTTTGCACTGCATATTCAAATCAAAAGTACTTCGTATATTATTCGCACAGGTTACGCACCGCATTGATTGATAGTCTGCTTTTACACGTAAAAAACTGTGACGATTTGCATGCTTCCTCATTTAGTTTTCGAGTTGATGTATATCTACCTACCTATAAATGCTATCTGTAAATGTTAAACTTTCATTCTCTTTGTTGAATAATTAGCCTTTCACTTCTCAAAACCCTAGCTTTCGATCGCTGAAAAAAAAAAAAAAAAAAACTAAGGAGGCGCACGTTTGCGAAAAGAAAAATGGAAACAATTTCACCCTATGAAAAGATCGCGATCCGCTTCCGTGGCGTGGATTGGACAGAGGAAGAGGAAGATATTTGCTACCGATTGTTTTTAAAAAAGTGCCGTGAGAAGGCAGACATACACCAAGGCCATGTGTTCAATTCCTTGTGGGCAGAAATTTCAAGATTACTGAACCATGTGCCGAGTTATGCATTGAAGAGCTATTGCCCAAGGCCGGCGAAAGATTCAGCGGCTCAGAAATTATTTCGATGAATGTTCTGCTTTTTTGAGGATTCCAGGCATCCTCTTGCGTCCTGGTTCAGGCTTGGTAGAGGTTAACCACATGTACTGAGTGCATGTGCAGGATGAGGTAAATTTCATTTGATTTTTTACTTTAGTTTGTTCAAGCATGCATTTTTGTGACGCGGCCATAATAACCTAAAAAGATTGAAATTTATTACACTGGAGACAGACTCACAGGCATTTTTCCATTCGAAAGGATTCCCCTGGTATCGTGAGTGTTACGAGGTTTTTACCGAGTGCAACGCAGCCGCGATCAACTTGGAGGGCGGGCCTGGTGCTTCGGTTGACGACCCAATCTGGGGGGAAGACATAGACGATGACGGTGATGATCAGAACCATCAGCCACCACCAAAGGTGGAAGTCATCTATCTCGACCCTTAGAATCCACTGGACATGTAATCAAAACTTGTTTGGCTTATTTTGTTGGACTTACTGCAGCAATAATAAATATTTTTTTTCTTCTGTCAAGTATATGAGTTTAATCATGATTCATATGTCTAAACAAAACAAAGTGCGATAAATCGCATTGTGTTCCCAGCAAAATCAGCGACAATATTCGAAGGGAAATTATTATTAAAAGGAATTTCGCAGAACTGTGAACAAAGTGCGGAAATCGCATTGTGTTCGCGTAACGTAATGAAAAAAATAAATAAAAGTAATTTATATTTTGTAATCGCGTCTCCAGGCCAGATCAACCGCATCATTTAGGATATGTGAAAAACTATCGCGTAATTAGATTATCGCATATCCAAATCGAACGCTGCATTATTTATGAGTATGTGGCATATGTTCGCATAATTTACGATTCTCATATCCAAATCTATAAGGCTAGATAACTATCGATTATGGGTATTGTTTTCGCATATTTAAGAATCGCATATCCATATAAACCTCGCATAATGTATCAATATGAGAACACATTTCGAAGTGTTACGCATCGCATTGGTTGACTGCTTTTTTTCACCTAATAGTTATTTTCAATTTATTATTAATTTAGTCAAAGAACAAGAATTTTCCAAAAATTATTATTTACCAATTCGGGGATTAATATGCGACGTTTGTATGTCGCAATTTCGTATGTCACATAATAGAAAATTTACAAAAACAAACTTAAAAAAATATATATTATAGTACGAGTGTTATGCGGTTTTGTTTCGAGTAATAATCGTAGGTTCATTCGCCTAATAGTAGTCTTCAATTTATTAGTAATTTAATCACAGACCAACTTTCCAAAAATTAAATTTAATAAAATTAATTATTTACAACTCGGGGACTAATATGCGACGTTTGTATATCGCAATTTCGTATGTCGCAGAATAGAATATGTACAAAAACAAACTTAAAAAATATATCTTATTCGTTATAGTACGAGTGATATGCGGTTTTTATGCGAAATTGTTTCGAGTAATAACCGCATGTTCATTCGCCTAATGGCTAATAGTAGTCTTCAATTTATTTAGTAATAAAGTCACAGACCAAGAACTTTCTTTTATTTTTTCAACGAAACGATAGATTAAATAACTACAGATTCACAATGTTCGATGGCTAACTAGCCATAACAAGGAGCATCACCCCATGGTGTCCTAAATAATAAACAACCAATACATAGAGCAACAGGAGAGACAAAGAACTTTCAAAAAACTAATTATTATAAAATTAATTATGAACCAATTCGGCGAATAATATGCGACGTATGTATGTCGCAATTTTACATCGACACAACTACTTTACATCGACTGAAATAGTTTACATGTAACCTTACATCGGCATAAACGAATTACTAGATAGAGGCGGCTACGACAGCGAGTTGAAACAACAACTTGAAAGATCAGAAACAATTGGATGCGTGTGCCGAAGGTTTCAAAATCGAGAGGCTAGGTAAGTTGATGGGATCGGTCCATCAAGTTAGCTTCAAAAAAAAAACCATCCATTGTTTGACTTTCAATCTCTATTTTCACATCTGTCTACAAGTGGAATGTATACAGAGGTTGACGGAAATGGACGATGTGATGTATACAGACGTTGAGGGAATTAGAAGATGGGATTTATCACTTTCGATCAATATAAGTGTCCGTACTAATATTTCATAAAGAGATTTAATGGTCAATCACCTTTGTCTTTCAAGGCGTGATCCCTTTCACCGTCGTAGGCGCCTTAGTCTAGTATACCTAGGAAGACCAAGCAATTCGCCAGAGATTCCACGCCTTCCTAAACACATGGTCGCGTCCAAATTGTTCAGCCTACAATTTTGCAAAGCTCCCAATGTGAGGTGACCATGTGCCTGGGCAGACATGGGATCTCCAGGGCGAGTGCATGGACTTCCTGGGGATCCTAGATTAGGGAGGCTACGATGGAGAAAGAGAGCAAGCCTTCAAAGACAACAAGAGGATCAAGACCCTTCACTGAATTCTTTAACTTTCAATTTTCTTCAACAAGACGGACAATGCAGACTGTACGGCAGGTTGAGGAAAATCGAGAGTTGAAGAATTGAGAGAAAGTCCTGATCCTAATTCAATTGTCTCATCTCAGCTACCTTTATAGAAGACTCAAGAAGATATCTATCCTCCTTGATACACGCGCCGTTATTATGCGCCGAAGACTGAGGGGACGTTTCGGAGAAGAGGCGACTCTTCAAATTCGCAGAACTGCGAACAGAATGCGATGAATCACACTTCATTCGCATAACGTAATGACAATAAATTACATTCTATTTCGCATAACTGGTCTGGGTATACTGAAGAAGATATATCTATCCTCCTTGATAGGCGCACTGTTATTAATGCGCCGAAGACTAAGGGGAGTCGTTTCAAATTCGCAGAACTGCGAACAAAATGCGATGAATCGCACTTCATTCGCATAACGTAATAACAATAAATGATTTCGCATATCTGGTTTAAAGAAGAGATACTCATGAAGATATCTATCCTCCTTGATACGCGCGTCGTTATTAATGCGCCGAAGGTAGGCTAGAGATGAAACCCAAGAGAAACACAAAAAGACTCGAACCGAAAGGAAGACATCGAAAACAAAAAAATAAAAAATAAAAACGAGAGAGAGAGAGAGAAAGGAGCAAAAGTCACGGCTCTGGCACGTTGATAGCGAGCCTCCAAGCGCTCCTATCCACCGCTAGATCCTTGGAGATATTCCAATCTATAAGGTCTCTCTTAACCGAATCTTCCCAAGTGAGTTTAGGCCGACCTCTACCTCTCTTAACATCCTCGACCCGCTGTAGAACTCCACTACGCACCGGTGCATCAGGAGGCCTCCGTTGGACATGTCCAAACCACCTCAGCCGATGTTGAACCAATTTCTCCTCAATTGGAGCCACCCCGACCCTATCTCGAATATCCACATTCCGGATTCTATCCCTTCTTGTGTGCCCGCAGACCCAACGCAACATACGCATCTCTGCTACACTTAGTTGTTGGACATGTTGCCTTTTTGTAGGCCAACATTCAGCACCGTATAGCATCGCCGGACAAATCGCCGTCCTATAGAACTTACCTTTTAGCCTTTGTGGCACCCTCTTATCACAGAGAACGCCCGACGCCTGACGCCATTTCAACCAACCGGCTGCAATTCTATACCTAACATCAGCATCAATGCCGCCATCCTTTTGTAGCATCGATCCCAAATACCGGAAAGTCTCCTTCTTGGCCACCACTTGCCCGTCAAGGGTAACGTCACCATCATCATGTGAAGCCATGCTGAAAGCACACGTCATGTACTCGGTCTTCGTCCTACTAAGTCTGAAGCCTTTCGACTCTAACGCGTCCTTCCACAGCTCCAACTTCCTATTTACCCCTGCTCTACTCTCGTCAACTAGCACCACATCATCAGCAAAGAGCATACACCAAGGGATATCACTTTGTATGTCCCTTGTGACCTCATCCATCACCAAGGCAAATAGATAAGGGCTCAATGCTGACCCCTGGTGTAGTCCTATTTTAATTGGGAAGTCGCTGATGTCGCCCCACATGTTCGGACACACGTCATCGCATCCTTGTACATATCCTTGATGAGGGTAATGTACTTAGATGGGACTTTGTGCTTTTCTAAGGCCCACCACATGACATTTCTCGGTACTCTGTCATAAGCCTTCTCAAGGTCGATAAAGACCATGTGCAAGTCCTTCTTTTGGTCCCTATATCTCTCCGTCAACTGACGTATTAGGAAAATCGCCTCCATGGTCGACCTTCCAGGCATGAACCCAAATTGGTTTTGGGTCACACTCGTCACTCGTCGTAGGCGATGCTCGATAACCCTCTCCCAGAGATTCATCGTATGGCTCATCAACTTAATCCCACAGTGTAACAAAGGTATTAATTAGATCAAAATTGATTTTTTTTTTCTTTTGTTTTTATAATTGAAAATCGGCGAAATCTATTTTNNNNATCCCCACGTTCATCTTGGGATCGAGCCCCAGCCGTCACCAAGCCCACCCAGCCACCCAGGGAGACCGACCAGTGATCGGGGGAATGGGCCCATCCGGATCAAGGCCATAGGAAATCAAAATAAAGGGTTTACATAAAAATGGTTTTATTTTCATTTTATTTTTTTATTGAAAATAGACAATGGATTCTTTTATCTTATAAATTATTTTAAGTTGAGGAGAGAAACCAAACCCTAGATTCTCGCTCGCATCAATGGCGCTTTCTCCTCCAGTTTATCCTCCTCCCTTGTTTCATGGAATCGCTGGATTCAAATCCAGCGTAGATTACGCAGCCTCTACCAACAAAGTCGTCTTTCAAAGGCGATCCGAATAGCGTGGAGTATTTTGTGCCGAGGCGAAAGATCTATACCCCTCAGTCGGATCCATTGGCAGCGAATCCAACGGAGATCTGTATCTCCCGTCATCCTCGCTGCATGTCTCCTCATCCTCGCTCCACGTACCGTCATCATCATCTCCATATTTCTCGTCAGTGAAGGTGGTAATCCTGTAATCTTTTGCCTTTATTTTCTCGAAAACAATCAGTGTCTCTGGTCCTTCAATTGATTTGCCAGCGTTGATGTATTTAACATTTCTTACCAATTCTGATTCTGAAGCCCTTAATTTATACGATGTAAAGATTGAGATGGATATACAGGTTAACATGTGTAGATATAGGATGCACATTAGAAGTAAACAATGACATGTCACATATCATATGGTCTGATGCCCCTGTATCTAATATCCATGTATATGTATCATGAGTAGAATATGCAGAACATATTGTAGAAGTGGGTATACCTGTTGCAGAGCTAGGTTGAGTGACACAAGCATTAGCTACAGCAGGAGAGTGATTGACTTCAGATGGTGAGGCATTAGATTTCTCATAAGACTTTTTAAAAGCTAAGAATTCATGAAAGAAATGGTCAGTCATTGAAGAATCATTCATAGCAAGAGAATTGGGGTGTGATGATGTCACAGAATTAGCAGACAGAATGCCAAATAGTAGAAGAAACATGTGAATTACACATCAGTCATAATATGGGTATCTTATTGTTCTTATTGTTAGTATATATTCAGAGAAGTTTAGTAATCCTTATGTTAATTCTTGGCAAATGAGGCAGAGTTTAAATTGCTTGTTCCGAATAACAGGAATCATTAGTCTTAGCGAGGGAATCCATTAAACAGCAGAGGCTTGGCTTCAAAAATCCGAATGTGAAGCCAGATGACTTTGCAGTGTCACATTCCATTCCGGCGGCACTTAAATTGTTCCATCCATCGGACACATCGTGGAGTGTTATTAAGTCGCTGCATTTTTTTGGTGTGAAAGGGAAAGCGCACGAGGAATTCAAAAACAAGACGGCTGGTACTTTTGATATGGCAAATCTTGGGCCAATTAGGGAAGTCCTAAACTTTAGTTGCCCTGATATAAAAAATGATATAAAAAATGCAGGAGAAGGATATGATGATTACTATGGGAACCGGTGACGCAAGCATGGAAAATATTTGCCCTTCAAGTTTGCCTTGCACTAATTAATAATTTGCTTCATCAATCCTTCTTTACTTGATCATTCTCTTAAATCATCATCTAACACATTTCATTCGTGCATTCGTCTAGCCTTTTTTAGAGATCTTATTTTTAACAAAATACATTTTAAACTAAATTATATATATATATATATATATGTATTAAAATAATAACTTACGACTTCGTTACATCGTGNTATATATATATATATATATAAGCATTAAAGTAATAACTTACGACTTCGTTACATCGTGGGTAAAACAGGTAATCGTCCTCGCAACACCCACGATATTTTTCTTCTGTGTCAAGCATTCCAGTCATGTCTTCTTTAATAATGAAGCGAAAGCCAGTTAACACTAAACCAGGATCTATTGAGACAGGGCGTACGTTAAGCTGAAGCTGTACTTTAGACCCAAGCGCAATTCACAGATTCTGAGTTCTTCAATGCATGAACTAACCAATACTTGCACTAAGGAAGCCTTTATCAATCTGCCTACTGGTATACACATCAGTCATAACACTTAAGCTCCATCCCACTATGTGTATACCAGTAGGCAGATTGATAAAGGCTTCCTTAGTGCAAGCATTGGTTAGTTCATGCATTGAAGAACTCAGAATCTGTGAATTGCGCTTGGGGTCTAAAGTACAGCTTCAGCTCAACGTACGTCCTGTCTCAATAGATCCTGGGTTAGTGTTAACTGGCTTTCGCTTCATTATTAAAGAAGACATGACTGGAATGCTTGACACAGAAGAAAAATATCGTGGGTGTTGCGAGGATGATTACCTGTTTTACCCACGATGTAACGAAGTCGTAAGTTATTATTTTAATACTTTTATATATATATATATATAATTTAGTTTAAAATGTATTTTGTTAAAAATAAGATCTCTGAAAAAGGCTAGACGAATGCACGAATGTAATGTACTGAAGAATGTGAAATGTGTTAGATGATGATTTAAGAGAATGATCAAGTAAAGAAGTATTGATGAAACAAATTATTAATTACTGCAAATTTAATATGTTTTATCAAAAAATGAAAAGGAAATTCTCTAATGCTCTATTGCAAGAGCTGTAAGTATGTTTTAGTGATTTCTAGAAGCATGAATTCATGTCATCTTTTGAAAGTAACTGTTTTATGTTTGATTGGATCTTTTGAACAAACATACGACTTGTATGCTGGTCGTTCAGTTTAAATATTTATTCATGCTTTCAGCTTATAACTTCATAACGAAGACTCAATCATTCTTGTAACTTGTAACTTATATCAGGGATTTTGTATGTTCCATACATGGCTCTCTTGCCCTGCTAGTAAGTCTTTAACTTGGAAGTTCTAGTGGATTTTATAAATGAAGTTCTTGTTATACTCAGGCCATTTTCAGTTAATTGTTTTTGCATAAATTTACAGCGGGCCTAAAATTAAGTCATTTGATTGAATTTAATATTTTTCTTGTTTGCCAATTCTCTTAGATTGTATATTTCTCTTTTATCCTTTCTTCCTTTTTCGTTTTCTGTAGTTGCTCTGTTTAAGAATATTCATTCCGTTGATATCTTATTCTACTCTTTCTAAGATATTCATTCTGTTGATATTTTTTTCTTTTCCTATAGTGTTGTTATGTGTCTTTATATAATTTTTTTGAGAATGGTTCACATTAAATTTAATCCACAAGCACACCAGCACTCATATATATATATACACGCATATATGTGCTTGTGTGTGTGTGTCACATGAGAGTTCTAGTTGATTTGGGATATGTCTGTTCACTTTCATATATATGTGGGTCTGTGTGTATATATATATATATTTAAATTGATTTTTTTTTAGGGAGATATCTTAAAACCTGGCCTACAAAAAGGTAAGTTCTATACGGTGCTGAAAGGTAAGTTCTATAGGACGGCGATTCGCCCAGCGATGCTATACGGTGCTAAATGTTGGCCTAGAAAAAGGCAACATGTCCAACAACTAAGTGTAGCAGAGATGCGTATGTTGCGTTGGTTCTGCGGGCACACAAGAAGGGATAGAATCCGGAATGAGGATATTCGAGATAGGGTCAGGGTGGCTCTAATTGAGGAGAAATTGGTTCAACATCGGCTGAGGTGGTTCGGACATGTCCAACGGAGGCCTCCTGATGAATCGGTGCGTAGGGGAGTTCTACAGCGGGTCGAAGATGTTAAGAGAGGTAGAGGTCGGCCTAAACTCACTTGGGAAGAGTCGGTTAAGAGAGACCTTATAGATTGGAATATCTCCAAGGATCTAGCGGTGGATAGGAGCGTTTGGAGGCTCGCTATCAACGTGCCAGAACCGTGACTTTTGCTCCTTTCTCTCTCTCTCGTTTTGTTTTTTTTTTTGGGTAGATAATAAAAATACATAATGAAATACTTCAAAAGCTTGATTCCCTTTTGGGTAGATAATAAAAAGAGGAGACGGGCAATTTATCAAAAGGATCAGTCTTGCATTCTACATATGCTCAGCAAAAATTGAGTGACCTCAAAAGCAGAAATACAGTTTTTAAGAAAATAAGCATACCGGATTAAGCTAAAGTCTTATACAAATTTTATATAACTCCTGTGACACCTCCAACAATTATCTACTCAAATGCAATTCCAGATTAGGACTATCCACAACATTTCACATTTCAAAAGAAATTCTAGCAAATAAATGTTCCATTTCACTTGAAACATATTGACATACGAAAAAAGTTCTACAATTTATATATATTGCCAGTGATGCACAAATCATAAAGCAATTGACAGTACGACTGCAAAATTCTCACCATAAATTAATTAAATAAGAAAAAGTATCGAAACCCTAGCCAAACAAATTAAAAGGAGCTCTTATCCACCATAAACCCATATGCTCATGCATCAGAATAAAGAACCTGTTGACTTCGTTGTCGCGTTCAATCTTGCTAACTTCCGCGAAGAATTTTTTGAGTAGCAGATCACCGTCGACGGCGGTGCCGGTGGCGGAGGAGGTGATTCCACTGATATCACCCATAAGAGCTCTGTTGATTTTCTCCACAAATTACAAAATTTAATTGAATTAATTAAACCATATGAGGCAATCAGGCAGACATTTCTGTTTATGGGCTTGACTTAGGACCGGAGTCTATTGCTTAAGTCAGCAAATTCCTCTAAATAGGGAAACCATTTTCACTGGAGAGCTAAATGTTATTTTTTCAGAAGCTCGAATTTTTGAGCTTCAGTTCAATTTTTTGAACAGGTGAGCATGTGCCTCTATGTACTTTTATAGTAACAGAGCATGTTTTTTATTCTTCTGATGCTGCATAACAGGCTCGAGACTGTTATGCTCTGTGTACTTTTCAAGGCTCGAGCCTTGAACCGGATGGACTGTTATGTGGGTATCATTAAATCATGTGAAGTAGTTTGGTGTTTGACTTGGATTAATGTAACATCTTGTTTGCAAAAATTTGTTTGTGAGAATCTTTGTACACAAACAACAAAGATAGTAAATTACAGAATATTTGAATAACCTGTAGGTCACATAAATTTCATACTTAATGCTCAACAGCTTCAGTTGATTTGGGATATGTCTGTTCACTTTCATATATATGTGGGTCTGTGTATATATATATACATATATATTTAAATTGATTTTTTTTTTTAGGGAGATATTTTAAAACCTGGCCCGGTAGTAATTGATGAAGCTGAATTGGCCAGTAGGGGTCCAGAGGTATCACTTTTATCAACCAAACACTCCTCTTACCTTTTTTTATCAACCTTTTATCAACCAAATACTCATATTTGAGGGTGACTTTGAAGAGCAGTATATGGATTTTATTTCTGGTATGGATCATAATTAAGTGTAATATTTTTTACTTTGACTGATGAATCATTAAGATTAATAAAATGGAGGATTTTGATATTTATTTTTCAGACTTCTATTCAATTGAAGCTGAGCTGATGAAGCATTCACCGTCTTGAAGACGTCTCCCACTTATTTCCCGTAAATGGATCTGATAATGAATTGGTGTAAATCGTGTTTTTTTGTTAAGTACTAAGAGTACTATGGTTCTGTTGTTTTTTACTAGTGTTGGTGGTGATCGGCCATCGAGTGCTTGTTGTTGACCTTCGTCCATGTTCCCATCTTATAGACTCATACCATCTTAATGTTTGTATATAAGCTGATGTTCTACATCTTATAATCTGTAGAACATCAGCTTATATACAAACATTAAGATGGTTCATGTCTATAAGATGGGAACATGGACGAAGGTCAACAACAAACACTCGTTTTTCAAAATCATGGATTACAGAACAATTGAATAATCTGTAGAACATCAGCTTATATACAAACATTAAGATGGTTCATGTCTATAAGATGGGAACATGGACGAAGGTCAACAACAAGCACTCGATGGCCGATCACCACCAACACTAACACTGGTAAAAAACAACAGAACCATAGTACTCTTAGTACTTAACAAAAAACACGATTTACAGCAATTCATTATCAGATCCATTTACGGGAAATAAGTGGAAGACGTCTTCAAGACGGTGAATGCTTCATCAGCTCAGCTTCAATTGAATAGAAGTCTGAAAAATAAATATCAAAATCCTCCATTTATTAATCTTAATGATTCATCACTCAAAGTAAAAAATATTACACTTAATTATGATCCATACCAGAAATAAAATCCATATACTGCTCTTCAAAGTCACCCTCAAATACCTGAAAGAAAAGAAAGGAGTATTTGGTTGATAAAACAAGGTAAGAGGAGTATTTGGTTGATAAAAGTGATACCTCTGGACTACTGGCCAATTCAGCTTCATGGCCAGGTTTTAAGATATCTCTCTAAAAAAAAATCAATTTAAATATATATATATACACAGACCCACATATATATGAAAGTGAACAGACATATCCCAAATCAACTGAAGCTGTTGAGCATTAAGTATGAAATTTATGTGACCTACAGGTTATTCAGATATTCTGTAATTTACTATCTTTGTTGTTTGTGTACAAAGATTCTCACAAACAAATTTTTGCAAACAAGATGTATTTACATTAATACAAGTCAACACCAAACTATTCACATGATGTAATGAAGATACCCACATAACAGTCCATCCGATTAAAGGCTCGAGCCTTGAAAAGTACACAGAGCATAACAGTCTCGAGCCTGTTATGCAGCATCAGAAGAATAAAAAACATGCTCAAAGTTTGTAGGTTACTATAAAAGTACATAGAGGCACCTGCTCACCTGTTAAAAAAATTGAACTGAATTTTTGAGCTTCTAAAAAATAACATTTAGCTCTCCAGTGAAAATGGTTTCCCTATTTAGAGGAATTTGCTGACTTAAGCAATAGGCTCCGGTCCTAAGTCAAGCCCATAAACAGAAATGTCTGCCTGATTGCCTCATCTGGTTTAATTAATTCAATTAAATTTTGTAATTTGTGGAGAAAATCAACAGAGCTCTTATGGGTGATATCAGTGGAACCACCTACTCCGGCATCGCCATCGACGATGATCTGCTACTCAAAAAATTCTTCGCGGAAGTTAGCGAGATTGAACGCGACAACGAAGTTAACAGGTTCTTTATTCTGATGCATGAGCATATGGGTTTATGGTGGATAAGAGCTCCTTTTAATTTGTTTGGCTAGGGTTTCGATACTTTTTCTTATTTAATTAATTTATGGTGAGAATTTTGCAGTCGTACTGTCAATTGCTTTATGATTTGTGCATCACTCGCAATATATATATAAATTGTAGATTTTTTTCGTATGTCAATATGTTTCAAGTGAAATGGAACATTTATTTGCTAGAATTAATGTTGTGGATAGTCCTAATCTGGAATTGCATTTGAGTAGATAATTGTTGGAGGTGTCACAGGAGTTATGTAAAATTTGTATAAGACTTAAGCTTAATCTGGTATGCTTATTTTCTTAAAAACTGTATTTCTGCTTTTGAGGTCACTCAATTTTTGCTGAGCATATGTAGAATGCAAGACTGATCCTTTTGATTAACTGCCCGTCTCTTCTCTTTTTATTATCTACCCAAAAGGGGATCAAGCTTTTGAAGTCTTTCATTATGTATTTTATCTATTGATTGCTGACCCATGTTGTTACTTGTTCCAAGTGCTTGAGCACTTGAGTTTCAAAACCTCTTTTAGTTATATATCCAGAGGTTATCGGCCTATTGGATCCAATGGCACTTGGGATACCTGGCTTGTAGGTGTCTTTGAAACCATAAGAATTTCTGAAGAAATAGCAATGACATTCACTTATATGTTATAATTGACTTTTTCCATAAATAATTTCTTCGAGTATATTCTGTATAGCAAGACATCTACCTGTTGCAATCCATATTACTGATTCTGTATCCAGGTAATGGAGTGTTCTATATACAATCTTTTAATAGAAAATTAGAATCTTTATTTTGTGTGCACTGTGACTCCAAACAATCCGATGCTTTAATGGTGTCAGAGCATCCATGGTGTAGAGCTTATTTGCCATTAATGGAATGTGTTTGGGTTCAAGTTTTATCAATTCCCCTATTGTAAATTACAGACGAGTTAAATATTCCTAGTTTCTTCTCTCTAAAGCTATAGAAGCAAATATTTATGTGTTTTGGAGATAATTATGTATTTTGGTTTCCAAGTGAATGTAGGGTGAGCCATTGGTGTTAGTGTGCTGTGTGTTACCTTTATTTGTCTGTTCTGGTGACGGTGTAAGATTTTCACCTGAAGTCTAGTTCCTGTTGCCTTTGTCATTTTTTATTCCTCAATGGTTATAAACCTCCTGTTACTTGAAAATTTACTGAGATTCTTTTGTGTGTTTTGACATTTCCTTTGTTGTCTCCAATAGGATCCTTTCGCGCTTCAAGTTAAATGCTTTTGAGTACCTGAACCTACCATTTGATTCCTCTGTAGATGTTGTGAAAAGGCAATATCGTAAGGTATTGTCTAGATCTTGTCAAGTTGTCCTTATCGCGTGTGTTTTGTTTCACTGAGGAATAACAAATTGCTTTTACTGCTGGGTTAGTGTAATTCCAATTCAATTTTTAGATTACATTGTTTTAGCTGCTTCTATGGAAGCTGTGTAGTGTGGATCTTAATTCTGATAAAATTTTGAAATCACATAGTTTTGTTTGTGGACAGCATTGGCAAAAGCTCAACAATTATTACTCGACCCACAAGAGAGAGATTATATATTGAATCAAGTTACTGCCGCCAAAGGTTAGTTCCCTCTCTCCACTCTCTCTCAATGTTTTTTTTTTATTTATTTTTTCAAATCATTATTTGCTATTGGGACCTTCTGCTCTTTCGTATCCTGAAGTACTTATACATCAAACTTTGTAAAAAACAATTGAGGGAAACCATAAAGTTGGAATTTAGTTATCAGAAAATGGGAATATAAACTGTCAGACAGACATAAGAATAAAAGGTCTTCCACTACTTTGGGGAATCTGGCCTTGCATGAAAGTCTCTGACCTCTCTTTCAGGGACTGGTGATTGACAGTTTTTATCTTGACTTGAATTAGTAGTTGCCTCCACCAGTCTGTGTTTGATTGCTTCTGTTTTTTTTTCATCTTTGTTAGTTGTTATGGAGCAACCTGGTTTCAGCTTTTCCTACTCTCATAGTAATCCAAGTAAGCCGATTTTGTTGCCCTTACCCTTCACTTGCGCAATCTTTTACTTGATTTGATATTCAAATTATTGGTTTTTTTTTGTTTCTATATTTCTATTTTATTGTAGAAATTTCAACTGTAATTACCTGGGAAAAAATAAAATTTATCCTTTTACTGGGAACATTCCTATGGAATCTTTTCAGCTTCATATTTGACCTTCCTCACTCAGATAATTTATATTTTCACAGAAATTGCTTTAATTTGCATAATTGCATAAGGTCTGACAAAATTAAAGATAGGAACATGTCTAGACTTCAAAATATTTCTCCTGTATGTTTTTGTTTTCTGGTACTTTTGATACGAGAAATCTGTAAATGTGCTCATGCTTCTAAATATGTAATGCAGAAGAACTTCGGGCAAAGAGGAAGAACCAGCTGAAGAAAGACACCGCAACCAAGATAAAGTCGCTAGTGGATGAGGTAAAAGTTATATCTTAATTTGCATGATTGATCGGTAGATTTAAGTATATGCTTTAGTGCCTGAAAAATGTTATCCTCCTTTCTGTGGGGTTATCTGATTGAATTAATAACTGCAAAGAGATAACTACAAACATATTCTGTTTTTCTGTTGAACATCGACAGGGAAAATATGAGCAGGAATATGAAATATCAGAGGAATTTCAGCAACAGTTAAAATTGAAAGTCGGAGAAATCCTAACTGATCAAGAGTGGAGGAGAAGGATGATGCAAATGATGGTATTCCACATTACTGTTTAGTGACAAATTTCTTATTCAGAATTCCCACTTCATTTAATTTTTTTTATTGTTGTAGATATCAGAGGAGGAAGGTAGATTAAACGAAGAAGAAACCAAAGAGATGTGGAAACGAAAACGTGAACACGAGGAGCAATGGGAAGGCACTCGTGAACAGAGGGTTAGTTCTCTCGTGCATTTTATCTCGTATTATTATTATTATTTTTTAGGTACATGTTGTAGATAATGTGATGTTATCGGCTTTAGTTTTCTTGTTCCCATTGGACATGTAACAAGGGAAATTCATTAAAGAAACAAAGAAGAATATACTAATACAGGTTTTGGTTTCTTAAAAATTTAAATCATTGAACTTCCTCAGGTTTCAAGCTGGAGGGACTTTATGAAAGGTGGAAAAAAGGTAACATCTTTATTTTCTTTTTTTTTTTTTTTTTTTCCTTTTCCCTTTCCTTCTCTTTCAGGAAAAAAGTTGCTAAAGCGTTTTACTTTTTTGTGGTATTCTAGGTTAAAAAAGGAGAGCTCCGACCTCCAAAGCTTAAGACAGAGGATGCAAACAAATCGTATGTTCAAATGCCAGTAAAACGAGGATGATCATCACCGCCTTTGTACTTCTTCCAAATTAACCAGGTAGTTGCCCAAGAAATTTTTGAATTTGTAGAAATCGTTTTGCACAACATGTACTAAATTGAGATATCCACTTGAATCATCTACAGCTATTGTAATTTACAATGTTCCCTTAATGGCACAGTCAAGAATCTCGTGCAATTAATGTCTGTTAACGTTATTTTTAATTTTAGATGCATATATGTTTGCTTAGCATTGGTATGAGCAGAACTTAAAATTGAACCCAACAAAAAAAAAAGAAAAAAGAAACATGGGAATGTTATAAAACTAGAGAGAAAGAGAGAGAATAGAGAAAATGTATTCTCTTAGGTGTGTTTTTCATTATAACTGAAGCTCCTATTTATAGGAAACTCCTGATGGCACAATTTGTAATAATACAAATACATCGAGGGCAAAATAGTCATTCACATACATTATTTTATTATTTCATAACACTCCCCCTTGAATGACTATTTTCTAAACATATTTTAACTGATTTGAACAAAGCCTAATCTGCACATCTTCAAGTGTATCTTGTGGTCATCAGGTACCGTTGCTTCAGCACGTCAGGAAAACCCGGTAGGACAAAACCTGATCATCTTGAAATCATAACATTGTTTCTTCAGGAAAACCCAGTGGGATAAAACCTGAGCATTGTGGAAGCACAATATAGCTCCCCCTCAAATAGATCATCTTTAGTGGAATATCCATGTGCTGCCTCGTTAAAACCTTGTCAAGAAAACCCAGTGGGAAAAAACTTGATCGAAGGAAAAAGAGTACAGCTACTCCAGTATTTCTTATCATCTTGAAGAATCATATCATTTACCCAGTAGTCCTCATCATACCATGAATATGCCTCGTTAAAACCTTATTAGGAAAAACCCAGTGGGACAAAATCCTAATGAAGGAAAAAGAGTACACTATTCATGTGAATACGCCATCCTTGTTGCCTCATTAAAAACCTTGCTAGGAAAACCCAATGGGACAAAACCTCAGCCAAGGGAAAAAGAGTACAACGCGTATTTCATATATTCACCATAATAATCTTTCCATAATTTGCATGAGTATCATATAAATTCTTTCGGATTTGTAGATACTGATGGTATTCACGACAATATGTCATATCATGCTTTGTGCAATTTTTATTCTTAAACTCATTCTCATCATCAATTGATTTCAATGGTCTTATTGCCAATAATTCCCAATACTCACATTTCAGCTGATTTCATTTTCAACAATATTATTTATATAGCGCTATTTGTTTATGTCGACACTTATTCATCTCCATTATTCTCCGTAGTATATTGAGATATCTCACTATCAATTGATTTCATCAATATATATGCCTCCTTTCATCACTTATTTGGGGGATTTCAATTTGCACAATGTTAACGCTTCCAGCGTATTATTCCATCAACATATCATTTCATATATTTCATATCATCAGTATCATACAGTTTATGATTCGCACACTCTCAGTGTGATGCATATATCATTTCCAAATTTCAATCATTGATTCTCCCCCTTATCTTAACAGATCCCTGATCTGTATTTTTAGTATTGAATTTCTTGAGGGGAGTTCATATAGTCTCTATTTTGTTCTCGATTTCAACATATATTTGGAGGACTTTGAACTCATATCATTTGTAGTGTGCACATTTTTCTTTCAAGAGTTCATCATATCAGGTGAGTATATTACTAGCTTCATCACTTTCATATGACACTTATTTTCATTCTTTCATAATCATCTT
>BKCP01004516.1:1127-14175 GCA_008636005.1 Striga asiatica | reverse complement strand
TTGTATTCATCGAGTATTTACTGCCTCTTTTCCATATTTCCACCATCTGAACATTTTGTACTTGTTTCTCAGTAATAATAATATCAATTTCGATTTTTCTCAGTGTATAGTAGTTCATGACTACAATCATTATCATTTGTGCTTCTTCCGGATCACTTTATTGTAATATCTGTATGATCTCGTATCCCAATGTGATCTCGTCATCTGATATAGCCCCTTAGACTTATATAATATATTGAGAAATCATTTTTGTGTGATCACCCATAGCTGGTAGCTTTTAATACCACTTTCTCATTTTGTTCAATCATCCAATGGTAGCTTCTGGTATCATTTCATCACTTTGTTTAATCATAACCTGATAGCTTCCAGTACCAATATACCATATATCATTTATTCATTAAGTAGTAACTTCCGGTACTACTTCATCAATTTTTGTTTCTCCATTAATAAATCCTGGAGAATTTATCAACTGTTTTTCAGGAACAGGTAACTCCATATCATGTTCGTTCACAATCAGGACTTTAATCAACATTTCATATGGCTAGATACAAAGTATCGTTCATTTCGCTCATCGGCTATTGCTTAATTAGTACTTCCCGTCGCCGGCGGCAGAGCCGCACTGGCCGGCCCATGTATATATATAGCCATTCATATTTTGTTGTCCATGGCCTTACCACCAGGCCATTCCACATCACCGGTTATTATTGACCCGTCGGCTACCATTGAATATTGTTTGCCGGCGGTATAACCGCACTGGCTAATCTATATAGCCACACATATTTTTTTTTTTTTCATATCACAATGGTCAATCCATAAATATTCGCATGTTCATGTACCAAATATTACAATATCCAATCCATAAATATGCACATGCTCATGTATCAAATAATTTTCACAATACCATAATTAAAGTATTTTTCATAATCATATGATATAATAAACCATATCAATATTGATCTTAAAACGAAGCTCTAATTAAATAGGATAGTGCGAAATAGAGAAAACTGAATTTTGATAATCACTACTTTGTATAAAATGTATGATATGAAAATGTCATTATTGATATTTGGTCTTTTGCATTCCTAGAAGTCCGTGCACAATAATATGTCTGTAGAAAGATGATAAATAATAGGTGAATGAACCAAGATTATCTCATGTGCTCTTTTCTTGCAAACAATAGTGTGCAAATAAATGAAAGGCCATAATGTGGACCATCAGTGGCATTGTTTTTAATTCATGAACAGTGAAATAAATGCCATAAATGCTCTCACCCACAAATAGCCAAATATGGGCCAGATGACCACATGATAGTTTTATCTTCAGGAATAGAGATGTGCGGAGTATAGAAAAACAAGATAATGTTACCAAACGAACCATTCATATTTTTTTACCTTTCTGACCACTGGAGCTTATGCATTCCCAATTCCCATTAAGAAAACAAGGCTGCCCGTAAGAGGAATCATCTACAAGAAGTTGTTATGTAACTGAAAACCCGGCAAAGGAGGGTACCGATGGAGTGGGCGACGGGAGAAACCGGAAGTGAGTCCTTCTGATCATTATGCTTCTCGTTACCCTCACCACATCTGCCGGCTTTCTCTTCGATCGATCTTCCACCGTTCACAACTTCTGATTCCTTGCAGAGTTTTGTTAGAAATTAAAGGTCGAGTGTTTATAGGGTCTGCTAAGGTCGGTGTCGGGCCGGGGGCCCGTGACCGTGTCGTCCCAGAGCTGGTTTATAAACCCATTTGGAGGTACACTCAAATTAGCAAAAAAGGACCTAAATTTGAGCTGTTAAACACTCCCACCATTTTTCTCTCTATCTCTTTTATATGAAGTTGTATATACTCACAACAGTTATATGTAAATGATTACAGTTTTCAACTATGCTTAAGCATGGTGGTTCTTGAAGGATAGCTTTGACCGAAATGAAGTAATGAAATTGATTAGGTCAAATTCAAAATTTTGGCATATGGAGTTTTTATTCAAGAGAAGAACAATAAGTAATAATCGAATTTCTGATACAGAGGATCGTCTATAAGACGCAACTGTAGAGCATACTTTCGTCATATTACAAATCGAGCTCTAGAGGGTAGAAACTCGTGCTGATAACGTGTTATAAAACTAGAGAGAAAGAGAGAGAATAGAGAAAATGTATTCTCTTAGGTGTGTTTTTCATTATAACTGAAGCTCCTATTTATAGGAAACTCCTGATGGCACAATTTGTAATAATACAAATACATCGAGGGCAAAATAGTCATTCACATACATTATTTTATTATTTCATAACAGGGAATGCATTATTGTTGCTTTAGAACTTTAACTCAGTTTGTGGATACTGCAATTGTATATATTAACTATTAAGTTACATGTGATATGGAGGATGAAATTTGGAAAGCGATTGGACACCATCAAATGGATATTTTTATTCTCCCATCTCGAGTCTTCATTCATTAATTTTTTCATTATAATATTCAAAATCAAAATATTAATAGTAAAATTTACAATAAATCAACTTTATTTTATTGTCAATTATTATTTTATAATATTCGTATCATCGCAATTAGTAATTATACATTGCTCTATAAAAATAAATAGTTACTCCAAATCATCTTTTATCATCACAATTAGTAATTATACATTGCACTATAAAAATAAATAGTTCCTCCAAATCATCTTTAATCTTTCTTTCCACAGAATTTTCAGTAAGAAAAATAGCAAAATCCACTGACTACATATGTAAAACCCAGATCGCGATATCTCATCTTCTCACAAATGTTACATTGTACACCGACAGAAACCAATTACTACACAAAGACAAAGGAAAAACAATCCCTCAATATTTTACATGAACCAACAAGAAAATTTGTAAGCTGACATGTAATGACTTCATGTCCTCTTAAAAACATTGATTTTATCAAAAAATAATAAACAAATATAAACCTACAACGAACCAAGGAAAATTTCATAAAGCCAACAAGCAATAACCCAGCCTGACGAGAAAACGACCCAATACTCCCAGTTTCGAACCTTCTCTCAACGGCACATGTATCTTTTGGGGCAACCAAAACTTTCATGCAGCAGCACGTTAAGAGTCGAGAAACCTGCAGTTCAAACACATCTCTTCATCATGTGTAACCTTTTTCTCGAGCAATGCAAAAAGATCCCGACAGCTCGAAGGTCTCCGAGAAGATTTGAAGCTCTCTTGATGGGACTAATCCACATATGGGGGCCAGCCAACATGCTATGTACAAATCTCTGGAAATTTCCAGGTGTTAGCATGAAAGTCTGGGGAGAAGTGAATTTAGTTAAAACAATCTGTGGAGCATTAGATTAAATCCAAGCAAGAGAACCTCGATCATTAGGTACTTGCGGACGGCCTCTAGTATGTGTAGTTGGTCTGTTGGCATTCAGTTCCTGACAGAAAGAAAGTGTCAGCAAAACACTTAACAATTACCCACTCAAAGTGGATTTTTTTTATTAACTAGAATTAATTTGGAAAAAGATGGTATAGTTAGTAGTTGGTGGATTTTTGAATTTATATTAAAATAAAAGAATTAAAATTGATTTGATGTAAAAGTAGGAGAAAGATTATCTGAAGTGATGGTCAGTTAAAATTATGTGAGTGTAAATAGTGAATTGAAGTAGATGTGATGTGTAATAATCTTTTGGAAGACCACGGTAGAGACTGCGTGATCTATAACACGCCCCGATCAGTTATAATATTAAAACGATTAGAGTTGTCAAAAAAAACCCCACCGGGTCGGGTAACCTGGAAAATCGGGTCGGATATACCCGGTAATAGCGGGTTTCGGGTCGTGTTTGGGTTTTTTCCTTATATTTTTTAATACCTGCAAACCGGGTCGGGTTGGGTACGGGTTTAACAAAAAAAACTCATTATCAGACCTGTTTACCCGGTGGGTTTTTTTTACCCGACCCGTCGTTTTACCCGCCCGATTACCCGTTCACCTAATAACTATAGATACAAATAAATATACAAAAAATACATGTTCCAAAAATAATAATTTAGTAACTAAAATATTTTTAAATTTTTATAAATATTGAAAAATGAAGATGGAGTATATTCATATAATTTGGACATAACTTTTTGTTACTTCTTCTATTTTTATAAGTATGAGCATCAAATATATAAATATGATCAATTTATAATTTTTATACAAAAAGAATAGCTCTAATTATTAGAAATAACATATATATAATAATAATAAACTAGATAATAAGTTTATACTTGTATAGTTGATTCTATATATTTACATCTTTACAAATATTACAAACTATGAGTAACTAAGTATTATCCAACGGCGATCCCAAATCATTGTATCTCCCGTCATCCTCTCTCTATGCCCCCTCATCATCTCCCTATTTCCCGACAGTGAAGGTAGTCTGTAATCTTTTGCCTTTACTCGAAAAAAACAATTGATTTAACATTGATATGCCCTTCAATTGTAATCTTCAACATTTATGGTCCTTCAGTTGATTTGCCAACTTGATGTATTTAACATTGCTTAGAAATCTAAAAGCCCTACCAATTCTTAATGTGATTGTATTCAACGTACACCTTGTGGATCTTTGGGTTTTTCAATGTGATTGTGCAATTAATATATGTATTTAATGTGATTGTACTTATGGTCTGTGTGATGTTTTATATTAGGTGTATGTCTGAGTGGATGGAATTCTGCTCACTCTCTTAGTTTTATTTTATCTTTTATTTTGCTTGTATAGTAGTTTTTATAGTGTCTCTTTGTATTGTTGTTTGCTGTTAGTTGTAGTGTCTTTGTATTGTTGTTTGTCCAATTAATCTTTACATTGCTGTTTGTTGTTTGTTGTATGTCTTGTATGTCTTTGTATTGTTGTTTGTTGTTTGTAGCGTCTCCAATTGAGATTGATATTGATGTTTGCTGTTAGTTGTAGTTGTAGTTGAAGCACAGTTTTCAACAAATGTTTTTTTCATTGCAACACATTTTTTTTTTTTTTGAATTGCTCGTTTATTTTTATTCCGAATAATAGGAATCCTTATCTTTGGCGAAGAAATGCATCTTACAGCATAGAGATGATATCAGAGATCCCAATGTTAGTCCCTGCTCGTCTCTATTTGCAGCTAGGATGTACTGTGTTCGGGTAAGAAGAAGAAGATATTGAACAACTCAATGCATTGAGTATTCAGTTTTTGTTGTGTGTTTACAAATAAAAACTGCACCCCTATTTATAAGAACTAAAAGCAACTATCCTAGTGACTTTTCTAAAAATTACTTAAGCTGATTTTCAGCCTAAAATTGCTGCCATGAAAGTGCAATGAAAGTGTAATGAAAGTGCAAGGAAGTTGCACTTCACTAACAAGGAAACTGCAGGATAATATGTTACAATTCTTCCCCTAATCCTGCTGCTTTTGCTTGTTTCTCATCATTCCAATCTTGGTCCTAAGCTCCATGAACCGAAGACGACCGAGTGGTTTGGTAAGGATGTCCGCGAGCTGCCGTCCGAATTCGACAAACTCCAAAACAATCTGTCCTTCATCGACACAATTACGGATGAAGTGAAAACGGGTATCGATGTCCTTGCTCTGGTCATGGACGACTGGATTTTTTTCAAGGGCAATGGCGGGCTAGTTGTCCACCATCAGAGCTGGTGGACGAGCTTCCTCGCCTGTCAGCTCGCCCAGCAACCGACGCAGCCAGACCGCTTGACACGCCGCTGTGGCTGCCGCCACGTACTCCGCCTAGCACGTAGACAACGCCACGATCTTCTGTTTCAGCGACTGCCATGAGATTGGGGCCGATCCAAGGAAGACGAGCACACCGGAGGTGCTCTTCCGCCTATCAATGTTGCCTGCCATGTCTGCATCGCTGAAAACCATGAGCCGCAGCCCACTTCCACCGCCGGTCTTGGGGAAGTTGATGCTCTGGTCCACCGTCCCCTTGACATAGCGCAACAGACGCTTTACCGCAGCCCAAGGATCCTCTCGGGGGTCCTCCATGAAGCGGCTGACATAGCCCACGGCAAATGCAATCTCTGGCCTCGTGTGGACTAGGTAGCGTAGCCCGCCGACGACGATACTCCAGTAGAGTGTTGCATCCACCTTCCCCGCGGTGCTGGCTTTCGTCAGCTTCAGCTGCTCCTCCATTGGAGTCGCGCATGCAGTCAGCCATGCCGCTCCGCTCCAACAGCTTCCCCACATACGCACGCTGACAGAGAGTGATGGAGTCTCTCCCCTGCTTCACCTCGATGCCGAGGTAGTAGGAGAGCTGCTCGAGATCGCTCATGCGGAAACGAGCTGCCATCTCGCGCTTGAAGCCGTTGATGTCCCCTTCTCGTGCCCCGGTGATGATCAAGTCATCCACATACACGCCGACGACGAGCTCCTCCTTCCCCCATCGTCGAGTGTAGAGCGCGTGCTCTGTCGCGCAGCGTGTGAACCCAAGCGTACCCAGAGTGGCATCGAGCTTGGCGTTCCACGCTCGCGGGGCTTGTTGCAACCCATAGAGTGCCTTCCGCAGCCGTAGCACCTTGTGCTCCTTTCCCTTGATAACGAAGCACGGGGCTTGCTTGACGAAGACAGTCTCCGCTAGCTCGCCGTTGAGGAAGGTCGATTTCACGTCCAAGTGATGAATGCGCCAGTCCTTCGCTGCCGCCATGGCTAGCAGTAGGCGAACTGACTTTATGCACGCCATTGGTGCAAAAACTTCCTCAAAGTCAATGCCCTCTCGGTGGACGAAACCGCGAGCAACGAGGCGCGCCTTGTGCTTGACTATGGCGCCACACTCGTCCCGCTTGACTTTGTAGACCCATTTGAGCCCGATTGGATGACAGCCTGGAGGTGGATCGACGAGCTCCCACGTCTCATTTTCGTCGATCGCCTTCATCTCCTCTAGCATAGCTCGTCTCCAATTGACATCGCCCTTGGCCTGCGCGAAAGTCGATGGCTCCTCTGCGCTGACGAGGAGCAGCTCCTGATCGTCGAGTAATCGGCTCGCCAAGCCTGGTACGGCCGAGTTGCCAACGAGGTTGTCCATCCTGCGAAACCTCACCCCCTCGCCGTCGTGGAAGGCATCCACATACTCGTCGATGTCGCTTGGAGGAGAGGTGAACCCAACTGTCGTCGCTGGAGGTGTCCCTTGTCCTGCCGCAGCAGGGGACTGTGGGGGCGTGTGCGCAGCCACTAGTGGAGACTCTTTGCCTGTGCCCGCCATGGCTGGACTTTGGGGCTCATCCGACGCTGCCACAGCTGCTGGACTTGGCGCGTCCGCAACTGGCTCCTCTACTCCCGCATCTCCTCCTCCGTGGATCACCAAATGCTCGATGACGAACGTACCGCCGACGCCACGGGCTTCCCCCATGCCAGGATTCTCCCAATCCCAGGCCGCCATTTCGTCCAACACCACATCCCGCGAAACCACCACCTTGCCTCCACGTGGATCGTAGAGCCGATAGGCCTTGCTCCCCTCCTCGCAGCCTAGGAACACCATCGGTGTGCTCCTATCCTCAAGCTTGGACATGAAGGGCTTCGTCTTCTTCACATGGCTAATGCACCCAAACGTCCTTAGAAACAAGACGTTGGGATGCCTACCATGCCAAGCTTCGAATGGCGTCTGCCCTTCAGGGCCTTCGTGGGCGCACGGTTGAGGATGAACACCGCCGTGCTCACAGCCTCTCCCCAGAACTCCGCTGGCATGCCCTTTGCCTTCATCATGCTTCGGGCCATGCCCACCACGGTCTAATTCCGCCGCTCCACTACGCCGTTTTGTTACGGTGAGTACAGCGCAGTGTGATGGCGCACCACCCCCTGGTTTGCACAGTACGCGGTGAATTCCACCGATGTGAACTCGCCACCGCGATCCGTCCTCAGCACGCGCAGCCGCTTCCCGGACTCTGCCTCAGCCCGCGCCTGTAACCGCTTGATTGCCTCCGCCGTCTGATCCTTACTCGTCAGGAGCTGCAGCCACATGAAACGGCTACAGTCGTCCACGAGCAGCAGGAAGTAGCTCCGTCCGCCATGCGTAGCCGGCGTGATCGGCCCGCAGAGGTCGTCGTGGACGAGCTCTAGGACGTCCGCCGCATGATAATTTATTTATCCTAGATGAATAGCAAGTCTTATGTTTTATAATCATTTTTAATAATTTATTCTATATTTCAATATTATTTCTTTATCCTAGATGAATAGCAAGTAGAACTAATTATGAATCATAATTTAATTGAAATGTAGTATGATACTATATATTGAATTTACCAATTGTGTATGCCCATAATTTGTTTGTTTAATTTACCAATACTTATAGGCAATATTATTTTACGTATCATGATCTCTCTAGCTTAAAATTTGTGCATTCCCTTACCTTTAAGATATAGTTAAGAATTTCAAATATTTGTTAAAAAAATAATTCTTAAATCAACAAAAAACATAAAAAAAAACGTACAAATAGTTTGGTATATAGATTGCGACTTTTAACTTGATATGCATATTAAGCAATATAAAAATGAAATTACTTATGTTCACTTACTCTATTACATCTTAAATACTATTTTATTTAATAATGTGTTTTCCTTATAATCAAACTCACTAAATATATATTTATCTAAAAATAAATTAAATAAAAGAATATGCATAGAAATTTAGAAATAAATTAAATAAAAGAATTACAATGCATATAATCTATTACTATATAATACGGAGAAGAAAAAATGTTTGAAAAAATATTTCAAATTCCCGCTTAAAAAACTGTTTTTCCCCCTTAAATTTAATTTGAATTTTTTTCATCCCTTTTTTTTGCCATGGATTTCCCTTATCTACAACATGATTAGATTTCAAATCTTTTCAGTTCACATTACAATTCGATTTTAATTCGGGATTCAAAATTTGATTGGATTTTTTTTAAATATGTAAAAAAAAGAGAATCCCCTCTCTCTCTCTCTATATATATACATATATATATATATATATATATCTAAGACCCAACTTTAAAAGCTGCAATCTTGTTCAGCGATGCACGAAGATAGAGAAAGAGAGATGATAGACAATGCACAAGAGAGAGAGATGATCGGCAGAGACGATTGCGAAGAGAGAGAGACGCAAAGAGAGAGATCCCCTACTGCTGATTTGGCCCTGCGCTGATTCAGGAGCTTCTTCTTTTCTTTAGTCTAGGATTAAAAATAATAAAAAAATCAAAAGAATTGTCAGGGCGCTGCCGGGCGACCATGGGCACGCGGGTAGATGACGCCACTAGAACTTAGAACGGAAACGGCAACACCAGTCCATCAAGAGGGTCGTTGCCAACGAGGTTATTGGGAGATATATTGTAGAATAAGCCTACACATGGGCTAGGACACGTGGCATAATGGTATATACAAATTTGTGATGAGTTAAATTTTAAATTCAATTTAATATTAACAAATGTATATTTTATGTAAATAAAATTTAATAGAAAAACAAAATTTAAAAAGATTGTGTGGTAACATTTTTCGAAATAAATAAATTATGGGAAGGTGATTTTGTTAGCAAAAAATTCAAAGAATTTTGTTTGGGTTCAAATTTTGAATACGTGTATGATTAGTTATAGATAAATGAATCCAACATATTCTAACTACCAAAAAATATGGAAACACATTTCCTTATTTAAAAATTCAAATTCAAGAATGTGAGGAGTTGAATTTTAGATTTAATTTGAAATTAACCACTAATGTATATCTTATGTAAATAAAACATAATAAGAAAAAAAAATTGTGTGGTAACATTTTTCGAAAGTGTGAGGAGTTGACTTTTTAGATTCAATTTAAAATTAACCAATGTATATCTTATGTAAATAAAATTTAATAAAAACAAGAAAAATAGAAAAAAAATGTGTGGTAACATTTTGGAAATCTATTACTATTATTACGACTAAGAAAAATTATTCAAAAAACTCAAAAGAAATTATCTTATAGATAGATTTCACTTCCTTTTTTTGTAAGCGATTACCTTTTTTTTTGTAAGCGATTGTTTCAATTAAACGTGCACTAAGATCGGGTTGACCGAATTAAACAATTTTGAATAATATTAAATTAATCGATTACTATTAAATTAATTTTATTTGATTTTCACGTCTAAAATTTTCCAAAATACTACTATTTTTATTTTTGTGGAAAATGGCGGTTGGATGAAAAAGTCAAATTCAAATTAAAAAAAATTGTTATTTTAAAAAAGATATTTTGTAAACCTTAATTCATAAAAATATGGTCAATGATAACTTTAAATACAACGGGTAAATATGGTCAATGATATCATAAATTATATTTTATATTCGATAAGTTCAACTTAATTGATGATTTTGTTTGTTAATATTTGCTTAACTACAAAATATTTTAAAGTTTATAAAGAATCTCATTTTATGTAGGTTCTTGGTACTTTTTTATTTGTATATATTCATTTTTCATCCCATATCCAAATACAAATTTAAATGCGGATCTTACATGTTTATTAGAAATATATGTATATTTTTTCAAAAAGTATGACAATCATATAATTAATTTTATCATATATCATATATTGGATGTTATTAGTTTGGTTGGGGACACTCATTATATTCAAATAAATAATATATAATTTTTCATATTTGGTATTTCTTTTTTTATAATAATAAGATGTTAAACATAAATAACTATGTTTAATATAAAGTCTTAGAAAAGGTTTTAAGTAAAAACCCCTCCGCGCACGGGATACACACTAGTATATACAATATATAGTGAGACATATAATCTTAAGTTAATTTCAGTAGACAAAAATAAATCAAAAAATAATCTTTTCAAAATCTAATGGTTTAGATTTACTAGTACAGTACCCGTGCGATGCACGGGGGGTTAAAATCTCCGTCCCTTTTACAAAGCAAATTTAAATTAAAAATCAAAGTACGTAGTAAAGGAAACATCATGTCATCCCTAAATAATAAACTGATACATATAACGAAAATAATCTATATATTATTGAACACTTCCTTATATACAACGTTCATGGTTTGATTTGTTGGCAATTCATCGTCGCCACAAATTAGGATTTTCAAACCAATTCTATTTGTGACACGGGAGACAGCTACATACAACTGCCCATGACTAAACACCGGTTTCTTAAGAAATAAGCCCACATGAGACAACGATTGTCCCTGACTCTTATTTATAGTCATGGCATAAGAGACCATAATGGGAAACTGACGACGTTGGAATTTGAAAGGAATTCTAACATCAGATGGAGTTATAGCCATTCTTGGAATCAGCACTTTATCACCTTCGTGATCGCCAGTGAGGATCTTACACTCGAGAACATGAGTGGAGAGCTTTGTCACTACCAATCGTGTCCCATTANGGAATTCTAACATCAGAAGGAGTTATGGCCATTCTTGGAATCAACATCTTATCACCAGCATGATCTCCTGTGAGTATCTTACACTCAAGAACATGTCTGGATAGCTTTGTCACAACCAATCGTGTCTCATTACACAAACCCATAAAATGATCCATGTTCCGCAACAACATGACCGTAGTTCCAATTTTCAAATACAACTCATGGTTCGGTATTCCGGAACACTTGATACTATTCAAAAACTCATGCGTATGGAGATCAGACAAAAAATCATTATTAGAATCCGATTTGCATGTACTGTCAGAACTCAAGTACATACGACCATCCAACAAATTCAATGATGTCATGTACTCATTGATAGACTCGGCCACATCCAACGTCGGCGCTATAATTCAAATTACAAATTAAATCCCAATTTTTCAAAAATTTTAAAAGAAAGTTATCAATTGTAGTAAAATCTAAAATTTTAGGCGAGAACTTTTTTTCAACTTAAAGTAAATTCCTATTGTTATTTTATAATATTAGATTGAATTTCCAAAAGAACTAAGTCAAAGGTTTTGACTCAAATTTTTTATCAAGTTTCTATGATTTTTTAATCAACCTCTTTCAATATATATATATATATNAGTATCTATTAATATATAAAAAAACAAAGGATTTATTATATATAATAATTTAAAACTTACCAAGAATGTTTAAATTACTTATAACGAAACTTGTTTTATATGGCTTGATTACATTTACATTGATATATTTTGATCTCCTACAATCATGCTCCCTAATTAACTAATAAATTAGATATCCTTGGTGTATATATTTCACATGTGACCTTTCAATTCGGAAAGAATCAATTGACATTATCCTCATCCACAATTCAACATCATCCTCCCGGTTTTTTTGTTAAGAAATTGATTCGAATATTGCTTTTAAAATCTCATTTTTTTTACTCAAAATGCACGTGCTTTTTAACAAATTTTCCTAAATATAAGTCAAACAAATTAATTAATAAGTCAAACATTCTATTTAAGTATTTTTCCAACAACCTTTTTATATATATTAAAAAGAATCATTGTTTACTTCTGAAAATGAAGCCGATTTTCCTACCAATCAGTTTTTCCTAAAAATGCAACCGAATTTTCCTAACACTGCACTAATTTTTTTTACCAAACAAATTGAATTGAAAATAATTTTAATAAAAAATTGAAACAATTTGTTAATGCAACTGTCTCTTTCCTAAAGAAAATGATATGAACTTAACAAAAAAAATGATATGAACTTACCAAAATCTCGGTAAAACATGGTTAAGAAAAAACATAAGAATCCAAAAAAATCGATGCATTTAAATTTTGAAAAGTTGCACACAATTTTTCCTAATAAATTGGATAAGGTGACTTTAAATATCAAAGATGAATCACTTTTGTTACCAAAAATGTGGACACAATTTCGAATGTACATCCCGTCCAAATATCAGTTTTATTCTAAAATAAAAATTGCACGTAGTTTTATCCAATTTACACACTTTTTTTTAAAAGAAAAAATTATTCAATAAGATTGGAAGAATTGGTTAAGAATTATACAACTATTTGTTTCCTAAATTCGTATCCAATTTGTACGGTTTTTAAGTTAATTTGTATTTAGAATTGTTTTTATAAATAATTGACACACTTTTTGCATAAGAATCTCCAAATTTGTTACCAAAATATATTT
>BKCP01004505.1:859343-879493 GCA_008636005.1 Striga asiatica | reverse complement strand
TAATTTAATGGGTAGTTTAGGAACGGGAACAGTTGTTAAATTCAGCTTTTTTTTAGGTTGAAGGAGTTTATATTGGGCTGAATTTAGCAATTAAGGTTAATTATTGTTGTTGTTATGCAAGTTTCTGTTCCTGTTTCTGTATTTGATGCAAGAAATTTAAGAACCAAATTGAAGTTGTGAAATTAGTGTGTTTATTTTTAGTTATTTATGTATTTTTAGTTATTTATGCTAGTAATTATTATTATTATTATTATTTTTACTGGATTTTGTTGTGTATAAAGTTACGTACTCTTGTGGATGATTTGTTGATTTTAGTGAAACATTAATACATTTTGCATGCATGAGCATGAGCTCATTTTTATTGAATAATACTTGCGTAAGTCAAACTAAATATTAATCAACTTTGACTCGTTATATTGTTATTAACAAAAATCCTACTTATGCTAGAAAATGTCATACTTTTGTTTACATTGTTTTTTTAAGTATGAAAAAAAGTTTGAAAGCTTTGTGCTTGAGATCAGAATATTATCAAATAATCGATTTAGGTTAACCAAAGCCAAAAAAAATAAAAAATAAAAAATAAAAAAAATAAAAAAATAATCAGATGAGAAAAGATTTGTATTTCAAAGAAAAAAAGATTACTTCAAATGAAGAATCCAACAATGAGAAGACAAAACATAAAAAATAGTTCGACGGTTTTTGAGATATTATTGTTGATTTTTTGTTTGATGACTTGAATTTGATATTATTGTTGATGAAATATTTCTTGGCATCTGCTTTATAATCCTTTTTGTTTGATGACTTGAATTTGATGGCCATGCACATGGGTACTCAACTGTCTTAAAAAATTATACTTCGGATTTTTCATTTTTTACCAANATATGAAGCACTCACCAAAAAAAATGTCAAATTCTAATGAAAAATCCAACAAATGAAGATTCTAATGAAAATTTCCATGAACATTTCAATAATTTAATTTTCATTAAAATTTCCAGTTGAACTTAAATTTTTTTGGAATTCTATTTGGAATTTGATGTTTCTTAATATTTAATGTTTCTAGCCACACATTTTTCAACGGTTTATTAGTATACGTATCTCTATTATATCTAAAATTTCTGTAAAAATTATTTCTCCCGCTAATAAGTACAACCATTCGAAAAATTATTTTGAATCACCAAAATCCAACAAAAAATTCTATGAAAAATCAATTCCAATAAAACCGTCGAAATCTTCATAGGATTAATTTTCCAATAAGTTATAACATTATAATTATCATTGATATTCAATTGGAACATATGCAAACTATATAATACATTTGTTTTCTTGGTTTATGTGGAAATGCAAAAACTTGTGAAAAAAACTGCATTTTTCCATTTCTTCATATCCCTCCAACCAATCTTTGCCACGTGTCATCCCTAGCTTTATCAGTAAGAGACAAGAGACAAAATTTAAGATAAAACAAGTTAAAAATTCATTAAAGTAAAAAGTGCATTTTATAAGAATGATGAATTTAGAAAATAATTAAAGCTTATATGTGAGTGAGCCCACTTGCTAAAATCTTTGCTTTCAAACTAGGCCATAAATTGCTTTCTTCGTAGAGGCTAATCATGGCCGTCTCTTTGATCTTTTTTTTCTTGTTCATGAAGTTTTAAAAAATAATTGAAAAAAGGAGTTTTGCTTTAATTTATGCACCTGTAAAATTCAAGATGAAAGTCATTTTTAAATAGATAAAACAAAACGAGTAAGGAAAAGAAGAAAATGACAAAAATTTCTTACATCTAATTACATTGAGAATTGAATATTTTTTTTTTTTGACTTTGAGAATATGAGTGTAAGTAAAGTAAACAATAGGAGACAAATTTGTGGGTGAATATATAATTTTTTTTAATTTCTTGATTTTCTTATAGTTTTTATTCCAATTCCTTTAATTGAACNTTTAATGATTCCCTTATTTTAAAGCAGATTTGGAGATTATTGTCTAAACCTAATCTTTTTCTTAGCAAGGTCTTGAAAGAAAATTACTTTCCAGTAGGCTGTGTGTTGGAGGCAAAACCATCTCAGTCTACTTCCTGGATGTGGAATAATTGGATGCAAGTCATGGGCTATTATAGGCATTGCTTCAGAAAGGAGATTAAGGATGGGGTGAATACAATAATTCTGCTTGATCCTTGGATTCCAGGCTTCAGAAAGGGACATTTAAGGTTGAAAGAAGAGAGGCCAATGTGGACACATTTACTTGGGTAAGGGAGCTGCTGCCTGATAGAAGATGGAACATGGAGCTTCTCCACAATTTATTTACCCCTGAAACTTGTGATGCAATCCTGAAGATTTGCACCTTAGAGCTTACTGCAAAAGATAGATGGGTGTCGTGTCTTGAGCTGAAAGGAAAGTTTTCTGTAGCCTCCACTTACTCTAATTTTATCTTGGAGAAAATTCAGAGCCTAGACAGAGCAGAGAGCAGTTCCTCTTCTTTGAGGGACAAAAATGCAAGGGACAAAGATGTTGAAACTTGAATATAAAGAAGAAGGTAAAACATTTTATTTGAAAATGTTTCTCAGAATCTTTACCCGTGGGTCCGAACTTGAAAAAGAGAGGGGTGGGTGTGTTTGCATATGAAATATTACATTCTATACTCATACTCAAAATCTGACTCAATTTTAATTCAACTTCACTCTCCTCAATATTATCAATATAATTAAATAATACCAACCAATCATTCTTACATATCACATCAACTTTAATTTACTATTCATACTCTCACATAAGTTTAACTAATCATTACTTCACACAATTTCTCTCATACTTTTGCATCAAATCAACTTTAATTATTTTATTTTAAATATTATTTAATATAAAATCAAATTCACACTAACAACTAACCATACCACTTTTATAAAAATTAACTCTAGTTAAAAAAAAAAAAAACTCATTTTGAATGGATTATTTGATAAACAATCGCTCCCTTAGCTTCTTAATTCTTAGTGATGCAAACATGAACTCCTGGTAGCCATAAACATAGAAGAAAATGGAAAGAAAGAAAGAAAGAAAGAACAAAGTTATCGAAAATTTCGAATCGTTGACAGAACATTGACTAGGACTCTCACTATCGCGCCGTGTTTCAGACAACCTCTGCACGGCAACAAAAGCGGGTTGTTTCGGACGAAGGAGCTCGGATATTTCACAACTCAGCATAGACAGAATATCAGGAATTCCCGGCCGGTCAACTGCCATTTCTTGCACGCACAATAGGCCAACATTTGCATATCTCGCCACATCGGTTTCCTAAAATGGATCATCGTACGTCATTAGTGGGTCCACAAAGTCGAGTATCTTCTCTTCGTTCCACAGTTTCCATGCCTGGAAATTATCCAAAACACGACCGAAGTTTATTATTATGGCCTGTTTATTGATGGTAAATAAAATGTAGAATAGTAATTAGTAACTTACATATGCTATTAGGAACATTTGTTGCTCTTCATGGTAGAAACTGGCACTTTTGCCACTCAAAATCTCTAATATCAGGACACCAAAGCTGTAAACATCCGATTTTTCCGAGAACATCCCGTGTAACGCGTATTCTGGGGACATGTAGCCACTGCACGATGAATTCAGAGAAATAAGGGTACGCTTGAATACAAGACGAGTTATTTCGGTTAACCAGAGTTAATTTTGAAAAAATGTGATATGATTAGTTGTTATGTTAGCGGGATTTTGAGTTTATAAATATAAAATAAATAAAGTTGATTTTATGTAAAAGTAGGAGAGATAATGTGAAGTGACGGTTAGTTAATTATATTGATAATAGTATGGATGATGGGGTTCGACTAAAGCTGAGTTACATTTTGAGTATGAATTGAGTATAAATTGAAAAAATTTATATAAACAAACACCCCCTAAGCATCCTAGTGTACCAAAAAATGTGTCTTGTGATGAAATTTGAGAAAATTATTCGAGTAAAATACACTTACTATGTCCCGACAACCCTTTTTGTCTTTGCGGCTTGATCTTCCTTGCCACAGTATATTCTTGCTGTGCCGAAGTCTGAAATTTTTGGGTTAAGATTCGTGTCGAGTAAAATGTTACTAGCCTTCAGATCTCTGTGGATGATTCTTAGCCTTGAATCCCTATGTAGATAAAGTAAACCTCGACAGATCCCGTCAATGATGTTTGCACGAGTTCGCCAGTCAAGAAACTCTCGTTTACGTGAACCTGAGATTTAGAGTGTGATTGGAAACAAGTTATGAACAGTTACAACAGGTTGGATTATTTCATATCAAATCATCTAACTCAGAATCCAACTTAACCCACTTTTCTTACTTTTTATAAATATATAAATAATATCAATCAATCATTCTTACACGATCACATCAACGTTAATTCACTATTTATTTACTCGCGTAATTTTAACTACCCATCACTTCTAATTATCACTCATATTATTATATCACATCAATTTTAATATTAAATTTGAAATATTATTTAACTTCAAATTCAAAATCATCCACTCAATCTCCTCTATTCAAAATAATTCACTTTAAGTTACTTTAAAGTTTAACCAAACAAAACCGACTGAATTTATATCCAACCGTGCCCTTAGCGTGTCTCAATTATAAATCAAACACTTCAAGCAAAAACAGCTGCAGAAAAAACTTGACCTCATCACGAGTGACTACTTACCAAAGATGTAAGAATCGAGACTTCCATTAGATAAATATTCGTAGACGAGCATGTTTACTTCGCAGTCCACACATCAACCGAGAAGTTGAACGAGATTGCGATGTTGGAGCTTAGAAATCACTAGAACCTCGTTCATGAACTCCTCCTAGCCTTGGTTGGACAATATTGAGAGTCTTTTTACAGCGATTTCTTGACCATTCAATAATTTTCCCTGCCAAATAAATTACGATTCGAAATAATCAATTTTACACGTCCCGGAAATCAGGAAANAAAAAAAAAAAAAAAAAAAAAAAAAAAAAAAAAACTCGAGATGTTCGGGATAAGAATGAAGTACTATGTAGACTGATCCGAAGCCACCCTGTCCCAGCTTATTTGCAGGATCAAACTTGCCAGTTGCAATAAAGAGCATTTGAAATTTAAACAAGCACAATTCCTCAAGTTTAACTCCTTGCACATTATGTTTGTGCAAATTTTTACCAAGATATCTTGTGTCGACCTCAACTGCTAACAACATATTCTCGTTTTTTCGATACCTTTCCTTCCTCTCCCATACGAATTCTCATTTACTTGTGCACTTGAGCAACATCATTCGTAGAAAGTATGCACATACGAGGATAGTTATCATAACCCCTAAGATTGTGACTACTATAACTACAATGTGGCCTTTCATGTTTCCTGTAAAAATGCACAAGAGACAGAGAATGAGCCCTCTTACCTTCTTCTATTTCCAATTTTCTATAGCCGAACTACGAAATATTCAAGTTTCGTTTTGAAACAAAAGGTCGACTTTTGCAAAAATAACACAAACACAGGACATTAAACAACATGTAGTAGGCAAATAATGCATTTTTAGTCTTGTTGGTTTAACACCAAAGCAATTTTAGTCCCAAGGTTCCTACTTTTTGTCTTTTAATCTTGTGATTTAACATTTTGCTGCATTTCAGTCATTTGAGAACTAAAACTGCAAGAAAATTTTAAATTACAGGATTGAAATTGCAACATATGACTTAAAATGCAATTTAGCCACCACTAAAACTACTGTACCTTTAAACTAGCAGCTCGACTAAAAATGCAATTTAACCCACAAAGTATCTCACCCAGCTCCGAGTGTGCCAACCGAATGTATAGGTCCATGCCACCACCACGGACCTAGCGCACGTCAATTAATTCTTCTGACCACCGTACGCACCCAATCCCTTCTACCAACGCATACGCCACGCACGAACAATTATCCAAGCACTCCTTCCTACACTCGTCCCCAACACTCGCAAACCACCGGCTGTGGTCCGGAAGCTTCACCCTCCCAACCTTCACAAACCCGTCTTCCGAGCACCCGAGCCCCGTCTTCCTCACACACGACCCGCTAGACCAGTTCCCCCCGTTCCCCCACTCCCTCAGCTCAAACCCCGGGAAACACCCACATTTTGCCTGTGGGCCCCGCTTGCAGATGCCGAAACCCCCACATTTCCCGTACTGCATTTTTAAATCTTGGTTCTGCCCCTGCCATGCCACATTACACCGTTAAAATGATGGATTAATGGATCGTTGTTATAAACAATTGGAGCTTTTGCTGATAATTAGACCAACGAGCAACTAACTTTCTTATCTCCCGGAAAAAAGGAGTAGTAATAATAATAATAATAATAATAATAATAATAATAATAATAATAATAATACGGCGAAAATGCATTTTTTGTCACGTTGGTTTAACGTCATAGCAATTTCAGTCCTCAAAGGACCTAAATTGCGGCAAAGTTTTAAATCACATACCAAAAAATGAAATGTTGAAATTTTGGGATTAAAATTGCTATGGTGTTAAACTAGCAGAACTAGAAATGCATTTTTGCCTAATAATAATGTACCACCAATAAATCGGCCATAATAAACTTCAGTCGTGTTTTGAATAATTTCCAGGTGTGGAAATTGTGGAACAAAGACAGGATACTCGACTTGGTGGACCCACTACTAACGTACGATGATTCCGGAAAGGAAAGTGACGTGTTGAGATATGCAAATGTTGGCCTGCTGTGTGTGCAAGACAGGCTAATGAAAAGAGGTTTTTGATTTTCTGGTATTTGACTAAATTAACATCTACATTGGTTTCTGTCATTTTCAAGCCATTATATATGGGATACTCTCGCATTAGTAAGTTAGGGTTGTTTCACTATAATGCTTGTTTTAGACTTTGTATGTGGTATTTACCTTTACTGTGGGTTTCAGGGCCGTCCCAAGGAGTCACACCCATGTATAGTTTGAAGCCTTCGCATTTTGCAGACGTTGAGAAAATTGCTAACGAAAGCGTTGGATATTTGTAGGTATTTTTGTTGTTGTACCACCAATCATACAATTTATTACTGATTATATATGTACATGTTATACACAAATATAATCTTTTGATTTGATACTTTCGTGCTTCTCAGTCAAATTTGCCAAAGAATTTATGCATAAAGGAATTTCTCAAATTTCTCTTTCACTACCAAATATAGATATATAGTTCATGCTAAGGGAAAGAAATTATGCAAGGTCACATATACCGAGACTTTCTAAACGAAAACAGGATCTTTGAAGGGTCAGCTAAGGGAAAGAAATTATGCAAGGTCACATATACCGAGACTTTCTAAACGAAAACAAGATCTTTGAAGGGTCAGCTAAGGGAAAGAAATTATGCAAGGTCACATATACCGAGACTTTCTAAACGAAAACAGGATCTTTGAAGGGTCAACTTGTGCTGTGAGTTTACGCTCATACCGCATGAAGGAATTGCTTTCAAGGTTCAAATTTAGTACAAATTTATGTTGCTATGTTGGGTACATTATTGTGCCAATGGTAATATCTTGCTTTTGAACACAACTTCGAAGATTTTATGGTACACCAAACACTTTCTTTTGACTTTTTTTTTGTGATTGTTGGATATTTTATCATATTGTGGGACTTCTACCTTTATGATGGATTTTTATAGCTATATGAATCTACTTTTAGAAATGTTGGCAAATGTATGTATGTGTACTCTTCGAGTTAGACAAATATATGTATAAGGTTGAACACATTTTAAATAGCAAATTTTTGGGGACAATCAAAAAGTTATCAATATTTAACAGTTATAAATTGAACTCGAACTGGTTATGCGTGCACAGTCGAGAGCCCTCTAGTCTCATACTAGATGAATATTAAGAACCATAAACAAAAGCTTTATGTGATGTACATAATACACCCTTGGACAATTAGTACATACTTAGCTAAAGTTGTCATTTACAAGTTACATGGCGCAGACCCTAGTAAGATATTGTCCGCTTTGGGCTACTTCCGCCACCCGCACGGCTTTGTTCTTGGCTGGGCTTCAATACACACCCACCAAAACGCGTCTTACTAGTGAAGGTATCCACACCCTCATATAAGGCCTGCTTCGTTTCCCTTCAAACCCGATGTGGGATGCGCTGCATCATTACAGCATCTCATTTACAACACTATGATACGAATATTTCCTTTCTACTTTAAACTACGAAAACATTTTGTTACTATATGTGTAATTCTGTTTGATCTGACGGCTAAAATCTGCATAGGGCATAGGGCTTCAAACGAATTGAGCGGCTCGCGAACTGCTCGCGAACGCTCGAGTCAAAGCTCGACTCGAGCTGGAGTTTGACCGAGTTGAGTCGAGCTCGAACGAGTTCGTGCTCAAGCCCATATTTTGCATTGTCGAGCGACTCGAAAAATATGTTATATTTTATTATTGTACTTAAAATTTTCGAGCCGAGCTCCAATATTTGGATTTCGAGTCAAGCTCAAGCAACTATACTTTTTTATCGAGTCGAGCTCGAGCCTCATAAATCGAGCTCNCGATAAGACCAGTGCTCGACTCGACTCGCTCGTTTGAAGTATGGGTAAGATCAGATTTGCCGCAAACTACTATGTCAATTGATAGCTTAAAGCAAAATTTAAAAATACTGTTTTGCAGAACTCGAAATTCGGTCTTCCCCAATATATTAAAATCTGAAATATAATTAAACATGTATTTCGCATGAATTTCATTACGTTATCGCATTCTATTTCAATTTAGGACTAAATAGTAAGATCTATTGGTTATGTTAGATAGTTGATTTGTTAACAAAAACCTTTGATAACGTGTTGGATTAAACGGACTAATACTTGCAGTTTTAGGACTAAAGAGTATGATATATTGGATATATATGTTAGATAGTTTGATTTGTTAATAATTTAAAAAAAAAAAAATTGATGACGTGTTGTATTAAAATTATTTAAAATGAGTGTTATTCTACACTCAATTTATCAACAGAGATAAATTTTAGATTGCATTTATAGAACTATGTATATATAAAATAATTTATCTAGAACTTCATTATTTAAATTTAAAATAGTTTTTTTTTCTCATTGTTACACCATATGTAAATATGAGTACAATGGGCAGATAAGTAGTTATTTAATTGTATTATGAAAATTAATTATATCTTTTAATACGCAAAAATAAAAAAAATAAAAATTAAATTGAGTAGAGGAAAATTTCTCCATCCAAACACTTTCCATACTCTTAAAAAAATATAAAAATAAAAACATGACATTTTAAAATATTCTCTATGTTTTTATTTAAATAAAAATATTACAGGCAAACGTGCCTACTGATTATATCGCGTCACACGATAACTTGTGATTTCTTATATGTCACTCTCTTTCTTGCTATATATACATAATATTATATATAAAAGTGTACATAACACTCACATTGAGTGGGTCCCATCAAAAATTAAAAAATTAAGTAGACTCTACTCCATGTGAGTGTTATGTACATCTCTATGTACATTTATTACGTACATGTAACATTTTTCCTCTTTATTATGTACAAATTAAATCACCTGTTTAGTTGAAAACTATAAAAATATAAAATTGCCTCTTCAATTAAATGATTAATCATAAAGAACTCTGCCATCAAATTTCGTGTTGATGACACCAATAGTAGTTGCATTATGCATGTTCACATTTCCTGTGTGGTTTAACCAATATAAATTATTCTATTTTATTTGGAGCAGTATTAGTTATTTTTCCCAATCAGTTTCACCCAACATGGAAATATATGGTTTGTGAATTGTGAATAATTAACACATTTATTTGGATATAATTATCTATATACTACTCTAAAAGGACGAGTGTTTTAGTAAAAATATGAACTACCTAAAATAACCTTACTTTGACATATTTTTAATGGCAAATTAGTAATACACTAATACATATTTTATTTATATTTTTAATTAAAAAAATGAATTATTTAAAAAACCCTTACTTTAACATGTTTTTAATGGCAAATTAGTAATACACTAATACCCATCATATCTTATATTTTTAATTAATAACTAATACTTAATTTATTAAATAAAATTACAAGAACAATACATTTCACATCTCCTAAAAATCAAACAAAATATTCTCGCACCATTATTTATCAGCAAATGGTTTTCTTCCACATATCTCCCAAAAATCAACCCAACATCAACCTAAACAACAAAGTTTTGAAAAGATATAGAATTGTTATTTTTAAAAAAAATCCTTGGTTTTAATATAATTTTATACATTATCTTACAAACTAGCGAAGTTGAACAATTTCATTTAGCTACTTCATTATTTAAGAAAAGTAAACTCTTATATTTAGAATTAGAATAGAAATTGCACTTTAATCTAGAATGTTTTGTTTGTGTAATTGTATTTAATTAATTAAATATTAAATAAGTATTAGTATATTACTAATTTGACATTAAAAATATGTCGAATAAAAAGTTAATATATTTTTTTTCATAATAACTTAGAATAAAAAGTAAATTGTGTAATAGTATGAGAGATAAATTGTTGAATTATTATTTTGCAACCTAAAAACTACTCAATTTTTTCACTTAAAATAAGATTAAAGTAATTTTGTGAAATTATATAATACTAAAATTCAATCCATTTTTTTCATGTCGAATGGATATTGCTTGAGCAGCATGATTTGATTTTGATTATACAATTATCTACGAATTAATTAAGATGTCTAGAGAATCATAATGTGCTTATACGCTGAAAATCAATAAATTTTTACCATTAAATTATATCATATATCACCATTACTCATCAATTATTAATAACTATAACTATAAAAATTAAAATCGATAATGTTTTTCCTCATAACGCCCATAACTTATAAAAACATTTTTTTTTTCAAAATAACATATAAAAATAATGTAATAGTATGAGAAATTAATTGTTGAATGATTGTTTTGCAGCCTAAACATCTAATCTACTTTTATAAAATTGTATAATACTAAAACCCATACTATTTATGTTTTTTTTGAAATAGTGTACCGCTTGAGCAACATGATTTAATTTAGATAACGTGATTATCTATAAATTAATTAAAAAAGAATTAGAAAATCATGATATGCACATATACATTTAAAATTTATTAATTTTAGCAATAAATTATATCGATATATTACCATTACTATATATCTATTTATCTGTATTTTAATAAAGTAATTTTTTATTAAAAAAAGTACATAATAAATATATTTTTATTTTTGAGTATAATATTAATGAAGAAAAATTTAATTATATATAATAAATTACAAAGACGTACAATTAATTTTTATAATAAGACAGATGTCCCAAAAGGTTCTATATTTTTAATTTTATGTATTCTTCTAACAAATATATTAAGGAAAAGAAAACAATATAAAGGAATATATATATATATATATATAAAAGGAATATATATATATATATAATATATATATATATATATATATTAAAACATATAAAATAACAATATAAAGGAAAAACATATTAAATTTGATAAATAATATTAAAATACACTTAAGTTGTAACACTTACTAATAAATATGAAAAAAGTAATAAATAAATTGTTATGGTTAATAAAAATAAAGATCAAACTTTTAAAACTTGTACTTATTGATTTAAACGAGCTGGGTTGTTAAACGCTTGTTAATTTTTTATTCTTATTAATTCTAGGTGTAAGTTTTAGGTGATAGACAATAGTTATATATACTTTTATTCGTCATTATCTTCAAAATTAATTAAAAATATCTAGAGAATTATAATATGTCTATATACGCTGAAAATAAATAAATTTTCATCAAGAAATTATATTGATATAGTACCATTACTCACCTATCTTTTTTTGAAACAGAACGACAGGAAGAACTTATATTAACAACAAACCGAGACTAGGGAACAACTTTTCAGCCGAATGTACAGCCAACGATCGAATAAGTTGAACAATTTTTATAAAAAAAAATGTACATATTTTTTTTAATATTTGAGTATAATATTAATGACATGATTATAATTATATATATAATATAATATATAGATGTACAACTATAATGGATATAATAAGACATAAGACCCAAAAAATAGTTATATACTTAATTTTATGTATTTTTTTAACAAATCTAAAAGTTATATATATATATATATATATGAAAAAATGTAATAAAACTAAAAAATAATGTTGTTCCAATAGAGATCAAATTAAATTAAAATAGAATTTTTGTGGATTAATAAGTGTACCATCAAAATAACATAATGTCATTACAATTTATAAATTATAGTCTTTACTATTTGTCATCTTTCTCATATGTAATACATTTTTTTACACATCAATACAATCACAATAAGTTCAATAATATTAAAAAGAAAAGAATATTTTTTCTCAATTCGACATAAGAAAATAATCAAAAAAAATATTACATTTTTTTTAAAAAAATTATGAAATAAAATTTTATGTTATAATATTGTTGACTCGACAATATAATTGATGAATGTATAAATTACGAATATATAACTAGAATTCTACATATAGTTAAAAAAGACGTAAAAAATATTTTTTAAAGTTAGATATAAATTATGTCGCAAAAGAGAGAATATAAACTATCATCAAGATTAAAAAGAAAGAGAGAATAGAGCGTAAAATTGTAAATTTTGGTAACTATCATATTTCTTTTAGTTGTGATATTGCATTTATATTACAACTTTGATATAGTTATGAGCTTAACTAAATTATAATTGATTGAGTTGTAAATTAATTTATTATTTATCTTTCATTCTTATAATTTTATTTTTTAAATAAAGGGTATGATTAGAATTATTAAAAATGTTCCCATAATTTTTGTTAGATATCTTATAATGTATGTTTTGGGATGACGCTTGTGTCGGGACTATTGGACAAACATGGATCTGCCCATAATTCTAACAAAGTATTTTTGTTAAAAATATTCATTGAAAAATTCAAACGAGAATAGTAACATTGAAATATTCGTGAGAGTTGTTGAATTTTTGTTGTAACATGCTTTCATTACAATTTCATCATTTTCTTGCAGTAAAAGTATGACTCCAAATAAAAAAAAAAAAGTACTATATATAATATTGTGTGCAGTTAATTATTTTGGAAAGTGTTGATAATAAATATAACACATTCAATGTAACTATCATTCAATTTATGATAAGTAGTCATTTTTTTTTAAAAAAAAAGATACATCTAGGTTGAAAAGTCCTTAATTATTTTATTAGTATTATAACAACTAAACAAGAAGTAGGAATGATGTTCTATGTAATAAAAAGGTAAGACTAATACTAAACAAGAGGTAAGAATATTGTTCTACGTGATGAAAAGGTAAAACTACACAATGAAAAAGCTTGAAGCTCACATTCCATCCAAAAGAAATAATAAAAATAAAATTAGTAAATGTCCCATATCAATTGAAGCTAGCGAATGATAAATGTAAAACATACTTGAGATGAAAATTTTTAAAAAATATATTTATCTTTTTGTGTTAGAAATATGTACGTTAGTCATCATTTTTTTAGTTAACAATTTAATTAATTTTTACCATTAAAATTTTTAATTTTGAAATACATAATATTTTTTTTGTTACCCTATTATATTTAATATATCACATCATTTTTTTCTCTGATGTTTTATTTGACCAATGTATTGTAAATAAAATAAATAAATACATATATATATATATATATATGTATACCAATTTATAGATACATGTTAACTCAATTTATTAATTATAAAATAATATTGGATAAACTTGTGGTATATTTTTCTTACATAGATTGGAAATATTCAATACTACAAAAAAAGTGTAATTGGATGTAAATGTACAACTATTACCAATATTAACTATATAAATTAAAAGAAAAAATAAATGAGTTGTATGTTAAACTATTATACAATTATTGCTTGAAAGAGAACATCATAATGGTTTTGAAGGTATATTTTTTGTGGATATGAAATTAATTACTTAAGAGTTTATCATCAATGGAAAAAAAATCCAAAATCTTTTTAATCTTATAAACAATATAAAAGTATATTTTTATCAAATATATTATTACTATCAAACACGTAAAAAAAATCAATGTATATAAATGTGGTCTAATATTTTCAACAAATAAAACATTATTTGTGAATAAAATAAAAAACAAATAAAACAATAGTGATACAATGGGGAAAACAAACGGTCAGAACTTTTTTAGAAAAGTATGAAAACCAATATTAAGAAACAAAAATCTTTTAAAATTACTACTATTTTGTTGCTAGCATTTAAATATATGTTATCTATAAGAAATTGGTTCTCATAAATAATGATTTGATATTATAATAATATAAACCAGAAACTTTAATAATGACTTCATAATCGTAAAGTTAACAAATGATTAAGAGTATTATAATATAATATAATTCAAAATCTTCTGATCTGAAATATTTTGACAGATAATATGCGTCTCAATATTGTCTCATTGTTTTGTTTTGTTTTGTTATTATTGAAGAATTAAGAAATTATCATTATCTTGAATTTTCGGAGCATTAGTTATCATACAAAAAGTTGGACAATAAATGCATTAAATAAATTATTAAACACATAAATATTGCAAGTAATCCAAACGAATGTGAAAGGTATTATGATAAACAACTCTAAAATCATTGCACCAACCAAAATGTTCAATGATATGCAAATTGCAAATAATAGGTTATGTAGTTCATCTATCATCCAAATAAATAACATTGAAAAGACAATGTTTGGTGATGATTAAATTATTTTTGAATGATTGAATAAGTTCACTTTTTGATAGAATATTTACAATCTTAATTGTGTATTCTGCTCGATCATATGTGCAATTACTTTAGAATACAAATTTTAATGTGATGTGTGATAATTTTAAAAAATAATTTAGCGACTTCAAAGAAGTACATGATTTTGGAAAATCAACTTTTATTTAGAGATTAAATCCGTTTCCACCCCATGGAGTACGTACTAATTTGTCTATCTTAATTGTGTATTGTGTTCGATCGTATGTGCAATTACTTTAAAATACGTATTTTAGAGTGATGTGTGATAATTTTAAACAATAATTTTGCGACTTTGGAGAAGTACATGATTTTGGAAAATTAACTTTTATTTAGAGATTAAATTCGTTCTCACTCCATGGAGTAAGTACCAATTTGTCTATATGGAGAGAGTGAGAGAGAGAGAGAGAGAGAGTAATATAGTATTTTATACAATGATTAAAAAAATATCCAGAATTTTAATGACACAACTATCAAGAACTCTAATGATACAATTGGTTATATCACAGAGATATTTATGAAGTGTTAGTAAATATACTTTGTAATGATCATACAATCATGAAGTTTGACTATATGTTTGGCTAAAGTATCTCTAAGTGTTGAGTAAAGCAAACATTTTGCCAAATTAATTAAAAAAAATTTGCAATACTATTGATGTATTGGAATACAATGAGTATAAATGCTTCTTATGAGAACATCTCTCATCAAAATCAGAATGAAAGAAAATCACTCTTGAATCTACCATAAATAAATAAAAGAACTCATGTATCTATAATATACATTAGGTTCTTATTTAGTTACATTTTCCTATATTTTTGTTGGGATTGTAATATGTTATTTAATTTTTTTTATGTTGCGACATCATCATATTTTTTTTAGATTTGTTGGGGTTGTAATATGTTATTTAAATTTTTTATGTTACGACATCATTATATTATTTTTGAAAAAAAATAATTAAGAGTTTATTTATTCTACATTTTATTTTTTCTTCCTGCAATCATTTTATTTTATTAATTAATTTATCTTACTAAAATTAATCGGCCAAAAACATTCGTCACCATGTGCATCGCACATGCACTTTACTAGTGTAATAATAAAAGCAGGGGATCTAATTATTGGATGGTCATAGTCAATAACACATTTTACCGTACACTAATAATAGGAGCAAATCTCGTACTATCGATAATATCTCATTTTATTGTCAAAATTTCAAATTATATCTGTTTATTAATGCCAAAATTTATTGTCTAAAATATTAGTAGATAATAGTACCTGATTTTTTTTTGGTATTTCTATATTTTTATCTGAGTGTTTTATTTTTTTAATAAATATAATGTTCTACACTTTATTCTAATATACTTATATTTATATTTGATTTCTAATCAAATTTAATATCTATTAAAGTTGTTTTATATATCATTTACATTATAGTAATTAATTTAATTAATATTTATTAAAATTGATAAAATAGCCAATAATACTAATTTAACCCGTTTAATTGTGTGTCGGTGGTTTATTCACTATTTAAATATGAATATACGTAAAGTATTCAAAACACTGATTTCGACTAAACAGTGTAGGGTCGAATTATTACTTATTTCCATTTTGCTTCGTGAAAATTAAGGACAATATTGGTGCAATACTACTGAGAGTCGATTCTAATTAGGTACTGTTAATTATCAATTAAATGTTGTGCATTATTGTATAGTACTGAGAGTTAAAATTGACAGGGTATCTAATGCCCAATAAATATTTTCGAGAGGTACAACTTTTGCAACACAAGTAATTGATCTGTATTTTATTTTTAAATTAATTTGTCAATTACATGCTGCGCAAAGTTAGGTTTGATTATATTTTTGTGTGAAACATAGAAACATAAAACAAAGATTCTTGTACAACAGTGCTTAGTGGTTGTTCATCCACTTATCATTCACTCCAATTTTAATTTATCTTATATTAAAATAAATATTATTATTGTAATCATATCTAAATTAGAATAAGGACGAAAAGAACTGTTCGCATAAGCTCGATTTGGTTCAATTAGTTTCATTCATTTGGTAAACGAGCAAAACTCGAACTTATTTAAGACTCGTTTAGTCAAATTTCACTCATTAACGCTCATTAGAGACTTGATAAATAGAAGTTTTTATTTACGTAATTCTCAAACTTTTTCATATATTGTTTGTTAAGGCTCGAATTCAGTTTGCGTGACTCGTTAACAAATTGAGACTGAGCTTGTTTATCACTTATCAACTTATCAATATAAGGAGTTGAGCTTGACTCGACTAGATAAAAGGCTCGAGCCCAAGTCAAATCACTTACTTAAACTCTCATACTTTCCTCTATATATGTATCAATTCAATTTTGGACGTAGTTTGGTCACTTTGTCACAAATCTACCCAAATCCATCTGCATGAACATTTATTTTATTCAAGTAAATATACCTTGGTAAAAAACTGTGCATATTATCCTATTGAGGTATTTTCAGTATAGTATTAAATTATATAAACAAGAGTGGTATAGAAAAAAATACTTTAAGAATATCAAATAAACTTATATATATTAAAATGTTAGACCTGGAAACATCTAAATGAACTAATGTTTGTATGGGTGAAAAACAATAAAAAATTTAAAAAATTTGAAAAACTGAAATTGGTTTCCCCAAAATCGGGGATAATGTTTGTTTATATATATATAAAAAAAAAATTGAAAATCCTCTACCTATAGCCCCACACGAAAAACTATGGCCGTGTTTGATAAGTCAAATAAGCTAGCTTATAGCATATTTGGTTAGCTTATAAGCTCTCCGTATTCAAAAGCTCGAGCTTATCTCATAAGCTACTTTAGGTAGCTTTTCAAATAATTTAGTTGAATTTTTTATTTCAGCTAGCTTATCGGATAATTTTATCAAACACTTTTACCATATAAGCTAGCTATTCAGCTATAAGTCATAAGCTATAAGCTAGAAGCTAAAAAAACTACAATAAATTATAAACTAATTTATCAGCTAACAGCTACCTTATCAGTTAATTTTATCAAAGATAGTCTATATGTATTACAATCAATCCTCATCCACAACTAAAAAAACCCACATGGATAACGCCTTTTAGAAACAGAGGTAAAATCACGTGCCACAATTCCCACACACTAGCTAGCTACAGCCTACAGCAGTGCACTAAGCTACAGCCTATAGCAGTGCATTAAGCTACAGCACAAAAAACTTGGTCTCAAATTGGACCGGCTGTTCAACTATTTGAACCGGATAACCAGTCTCTACATAATAACTGGTCAAAAAGCGTTCAACACAGTCAAGAACTAGTGGTCTGGTCTTGGTCCTAGCACCGTAGCACGTTAGTTTTGACCCTTAATTTTTTTTTTCGTGATAATTATGAACAAAAGTAGAATTTATTTATTCGTTGAGTTGATGATACATTGAACTTGATTTTTAAACTCTATAAATTACCTTGCTTTTGACACGGACAATTATTGCAGTTCTCATTTGGGACACTAGACAATCTTCTTTTTTATTTTTATTTTTTTTTATTAAAAAAACCGCATACAAACTAATTAAAAATAGAAGATAACAAAATAGGAAGAGAGTCCTTCCAATAATAAAAAGAATGTGAAGAGATCGTCCAATAAGTTATATTATGGACCACCACATTGTCCTTCCGAGAGACATGGCAACACGAGCTGCAGTCTAAAGCCATTAAAAGACCTTTAATATCCATAAACACCTAAAAGAGAGGGTCCAAATCCTTCAAGTTCGCAATGCCGCCAACGACTTCCAAGGAGTCTGTCAACACCGCCTGCACCTTTAAGCCTGAGTCCAGAGCAAAGCGGATACCATGACGAAGTGCTAGCGCTTCTGCTAGTAAAGAACAAAATGGGCCCTCGATGCAAATAGCGAAGGCTGCCTGACAAACACCGTCTTTATCACAAAGCCAGCCATCCAAACTAATTTTGGACTCGTGGACCGATGCATCCCAAAGAAGAGTCCAACCATTAGCACACGTACCTCGATCTTGCCAACTAGAAATAAAATCCCGATAGGGCAAATTTCCAGTACCCAATCGCCCTGATTGAGCATTATCGAACTCTTTTAACCAAGATATCCCAAAATCCCAAACCCATTCCGGACTTCTGGCCTTGAAATTTTTACGGGGCGATTACACTCCTGCCAAACAAGCCACAAGGTAACAACAAAATTTCTAAAATCAGCACCACAATCCCCATTAAGAATAGCCAAAGCTAGGGAGATAAAATCCTGTTTTCGGAGACTAGAGATAACAATCTACCATCCAGCATATTCCCATAACTTCCTTGTCCAATCACATTCGAAGAAAAGATGAGTATTCGCTTCCCAACAACCGCACCGCAAACATCGACCATCCAAAACTATATTTCTTCGAGCGAGATTTTCACTGGATGGGATGGCTGAGTATGATACCTTCCAAACGAAAATCTTTATTTTAGGGGGAAGTCGTAATTTCCAAAGCGCTTACCATCAAGTCATATTTGGATTTAAACTGGACGCCGAAGAATCCCCCTGTAAGCTTTGTAAGCTTTTAAGAAGATGATAGCCACTTCGCACCGAGTATCTTCCGTTCCCCGTAAAATGCCAAATTAATCATATTCATTTATTAATCAAGTAGCAAATAATATATCGTTTAGACTGTAGAATTAATAACAAAAATATGTAACTGCATATCTACCATATAAACTATAGAAAATTAACTTGATTCAACTAGTTAATTTAAAATGTGTTAAAGAGTTTACGTAAAACACTTGCACACTTCGGATTATGACATGATAAAACTTATGTGCTTCTTAATTTTGTTTGTAAAACATTATTGCTTTGGAATTAGAATTTGTATTTACGTAAACATTTTATTTGCAATTTTCCTAAGTATGCATTTAGTTATTTTTATATGTTTTTCTCTTTCCCAAATCAAATCTTACCTTACAAAACTCATATTATGTATTCTCATTCATTTTATTTAATCTATTTTTTCTTATTTGTTATATCAACTTAATCATCGTTTGACGATCTTCGATTTGACATCCATATCACAACATATAATCATGTTTAGAAAGAATTTTACAAAAATTAAAATCAAATTAAGAGAGTTGTAAATAATATTTTATATCATACACATATAATTTTATATATGTAAATTAAAATAAGGGTAAAAACGCCTATCTAAATTAATCAATCAGAACCTAGCGTCCACACATTATATATACTATCGTTGCTAACCCCTTGCAACATATCCCTTTCAGTTTCAAACTCTTTTGGATAAAAATAAACCAATTCCAAAAGAAAAAAGAAAAT
>BKCP01004505.1:848362-859316 GCA_008636005.1 Striga asiatica | reverse complement strand
AGAAAATGTACGTGAAGAGAAATTTCGAGGTGAAGGTGACGAAAACCGAGGTTGTGGCGGCGGCCCTACCGATGCAGGACCACTGGCTGCCGCTCTCCAACCTCGACTTGCTTCTGCCGCCGGTCGACGTCGGGATTTTCTTCTGCTACGGCGGCGCCGCGGCCGCCGCCGGTGTCCTGAAGAAGGCACTCGCGCAGGCACTCGTCTCGTACTACGCCTTCGGAGGGGAGCTGGTGAAGAACGGCGCCGGCGAGCCGGAGCTGCTGTGCAACAACGGCGGCGTGGATTTCTCGGAGGCACGAGCTGACGTGGCACTGGAGGAGATCGATTTCCACCGGCCGGATGAGAGCGTCGATGGCAAGCTGGTGCCGGTGAGGAGGCGCGGGGTTCTCGCCGTTCAGGTGAGTGTGTGTACTCAGTGAGAAGAAAATCAGTTGCATTATTTATTTTTTTTCGCCTATTTTTTTGGTTTGTGATTTGTGGAAAATTGGAGAATTAAAATTGGAGTATTAATTTTCTTTAAAAAAAATGAAAATTCAATTTTGATTTTTGGGAAATGGTACGCTTTTGCAGATCAAAAAAACCTGCACGTCAGAAAGTGCATTATTTTTTTTTTATTTTTTAACTTTTTCGTCTATATGGCACGTGATGTGGCCGTGTGGTATGTAAAAAAATTATTTGTAAAAAAATTATTCGTTCTGTGGAAAAAAAAGAATTATCGTTCAGTGGATTTTCCAGTTAAAAATTATATTCGTTTTGTAAAAAAAATTATCCACGACTAAATAAAAAAGAAAGAAAACCTCAAATCCTAATTGTGATTAAGCTTCTCACTTTTAATTGCCCTTTCTTCGCTCCTGACCACATAAATTTTGAAAAATTATGGAAAATGAATTTCAAACAAATATTGGAAAAAAAAAAAGCAATTAAACTACTCGAATAGAAATAATCATATAGTTCAGTACTTGAGTGGGGTCTGATAACACTATGACAGGTCACCCATCTGAACCGCGGCGGACTTGTGGTGGCGTGCACCTTCGCCCACCAGGTCGCCGACGCCCACTCGACCAACATGTTCCTCATCTCCTGGGCTGAGATGGCGCGCTCGGAGCCACTCTCCCAGCCGCCGTCCTTCCGCCGCTCCCTTCTCCTCCCCCGCCGCCCCGGCCGCTACCACCTCTCCGTCGACCACATGTACATCCCGATCTCCGCCCTTCCTCCGCCGCCGGAAAATAAACCCCTAAACGACGACGCACAATCGGCACTCAGCCGCATATACTACATCAGCTCCGATCGAATCAACGAGCTCCAATCCCTAGCCAACAGAAGTCGGACCAAGCTGGAGGCCTTCTGCGCCTTCGTCTGGAAAACAATCGTCTCCGGCGAATCCTCCTGCAGCGACGACGGTTTCTGCCGGCTGGGCGTCGTGGTCGACGGCCGTAGCAGATTGGCCGCCCCCGATATCGCCTCCTATTTCGGGAACGTCCTCTCGATCCCGTTTGGGGAAAAGCGAATTAGGGATCTGAGGCGAAAATCCCTAAATTGGGTGGCCGACGAGGTCCACGCGTTCCTGCAGGCGGCCCTGAGCAAGGAGCATTTTCTGGGGCTAATCGATTGGGTGGAGGAGCACAGGCCCGAACCGGGCCTGTCGAGAATCTACGCGGCACCGGCCACGGCGGAGGAGCCGGCGGTGGTGGTGTCCTCCGGGCAGCATTTTCCGGTGAGTAAGGTGGATTTCGGGTGGGGCCCGCCGGCGTTCGGGTCTTACCATTTCCCCTGGGGAGGAAAATCGGGCTATGTGATGCCAATGCCGGGCCCGAAAGGGAATGGAGATTGGATTGTTTATATGCATCTGCTTAAGGAGCAATTGGATCTGATTGAAACTAATGCAGGTCATGTGTTTGTACCTCTTTCTTCTGATTATATATTTTCATGTTGATTTGTTTAAAAATGAATATCTGTAAATTTTACCTGGAAAAAAGACTGATTGTTTGCTGTGGAAAAATCGAATTCGGTCGAAAATTCCAATAGTAAAACAGAGAAAAAATCTCACAAAATATGTTCATTATACTCGAATTTGTGCTTATCAACGGCCATCGACCATTGTAAGAGTTACATTGTTTAAGGATATTGAACTACTCTTTTGGCTCTGTTGAGTAGAACTTGTGCCCGTGCTAGAACGAGTCGAGTTCAAAACAAATGCTGATTGTTTAGGCTCGGGCAAATCTATAATCTCACTCCTAAGCATCGAGAGCACAAATGAAATAGACGGTCTATCTTGAGGCAGTTCTTGAACACACAATAATCCTATGTGTATGCACCTCACAATATCCACCCGGTGACTCGATATTCTCCGGTCGATGACATCACCAACATTTCCTTCTTTCCACATTTTCCACACCTAATGAAAAGTAATTTTCAAATGTATTGCAAAAAAAGGCAATTTTCCGTGTGAGCTCGACCATTTCGATTGAAATTAATCGCAAAATGAGAGGTACAAAAACTTACATGGCCCAAAAGGTTGGAAGATACTTCATGGCTGTAAAAGCTCGTGTTCTTTCTCCCGCTAGCAATCTCCAACATCAAAACACCGAAGCTGAAAACATCCGATTTTTCTGAAAACCTTCCTTCGATAGCGTACTCCGGAGCCATGTAACCGCTGCAAGAAAATCACATCCTTTTATATCAAAGCTTGGAGAAAAAAAAATTGAAAAAAAATAAATAAATAAATATTTTATCACTTACTATGTTCCCACGACTCGTATTGTGTTGACGTGATCTTGCTTCCCTCCAAGAATTCTCGCCATGCCGAAATCGGAGATTTTTGGGTTCCAATTATTGTCTAGAAGTATGTTGCTTGGCTTGAGATCTCTATGAATAATCTTGAGTCTCGAATCGCGGTGAAGATAAAGTAGGCCTCGACAAATACCGTGTATGATGTTGAAACGTTTTCCCCAATCTAGGACCTCTTGGGATGTGTCTTGAAAATAAAAATTGAAAAAAATTAAGTGAAATCGAGTGAAAAAACAGAGTGCTAGAGGATTTTTCAAGCTAACCGAAGAGTATAACATCCAAGCTTTTATTCGGCATGTATTCGTATATCAACATTTTTTCCTTATTTTCGATGCTACACCCGAGCAGCCGAACGAGATTCTTGTGCTGCAGTTTAGAAATCAACAAAACTTCGTTCATGAACTCTTCCATCCCTTGACCGGATGCCTTTGAAAGCCTCTTGACCGCGATTTCTCTTCCATTCGACAATACTCCCTTGAAATAACAACAATATTTTCTCATCCAACGAGCAACAAATTGATATTTTGTGAGAAAAAAAAAAGATAATGTAAAATAAGATACGATTACCTTGTAAACCGGGCCAAAACCACCCTTCCCGAGCTTGTTAGCATCCGAAAATTCGTTGGTCGCGCGTGAAAGTACCTCGAATTCGAACAGCGGCAACTCCTCAAGATTAAATTTGCTTAATATGTCTGTATTTTCAAGGTCTCTCATTCTTTTTCTGCCTAATAATGGACACCACAACAAGCAAGAACTTATGTAATCCCATACATAATCCCATATAAGCCGATAATCAAGAATCTAAAATCTAACCTCGTTTGTTCGCCAGACATTTCCATGAAATACCGACACAAACGGACATGACAACAAAGCCAACTACAACCGAACTCACTATAATCTTCGTCGAGTCTTTCTTAAAATCTGCAAATATCGACTAAAATCGATAAGATCGAGAGAACTTTATGATTTCCATGCAAAAAAATGCATTCTTCATATCGTATGCATGACCGATTTTACGATCTTGACGTAACAACTTAGGTCTGTAAATGAGCCGAGCCCAGCTCGACCTTCGGGTGCTCAAGCTCGGCTCGTTAAATAAACGAGCCTAAAATCGAGCTCGAGTTCGGCTCGTTTATCACTAATAACGACAAGCTGAGTTTGAGCCTTAATTAACGAGCCGACCTATACAAAATTATATAAAAAATTTCTTTTCGAGTCTTATCAAGCCGAGCCGAGGCGAACTAGAGCTTACCGAACCGAGCTAGAGCCAGACTCGTTTAGTTTAACAGCACTACGAAACATAGACGAATAAAACAGGGCATTCCAACTATCTTTCATATATATAAAAGCAAAAAAAGAGATGAAAAATAAACTGAAAAAATTAAACAAAAATCCTACCTAGTTCAGAATTCGCGACACGAACATAAAGATCCGAACCCGACTCATCCGGAAACTTCTGAGTATCCATCAACGACCCGCTCCAGAACAGACAACCGAGGCCCGCATAAGTATACGCCACACACGAACAGTTCGCTAGGCATCGGGCCCTGCACTCGCTTCTCGGGCCTGTCCATCTGCTCGAGTAGCCCGACATTTTCATCATCTCCAGCTTCAAGAAGCCATCGGGCCTACTCCCGTTGGCTAATGACTCGCAGCCCAAAGGGACTCTTCTCACGCACCCGCTGGACCAGTTGCCTGAGGCCCATTCCGGGCCGTTATTCGGGCTGAAACCCTGCAAACACCTGCATGGGCTCACGTCGTTTGGGTTGCAGCTGCCAAAAGGTCCACAAAGGCCGTAGGTTTCGCACGGGTTGCCGGAGGTATTATTAGTGTTTGTTTGGGCCGAACAAGGGCCCGGATAGGAAAAAAATTGAAAAAGAAATATTATTATTATTATTAGTTTTGGAAGAAGAATTGGATTATTATGAATATTTTTAGTTTTGGCCATTGTTGTGGTGTTGTGAAATGTTGTTCTTCGTTCTCTCCTTGCATGGGGAGAGAGTTTATTGGATATTGCAGTAATTTATGAAAGCTGAATTAATTCAGTTGACTTATAAGAATACTTCTTGTGAAATGTCACATCTTTGAATAATATTTTGAGGGAATTTCATTTAAAAATCGAAATAATAATTCTATATGTTTTACTTTTTCTTTGAGCACTGAGTCAAAGTTGAACCAAAATACTGGCTATGACGAGCACAAAGGTCAATTCTATCACTACAAAGTGCAAACGAATTATCATATGCAAACAAAAATGTATTCTAGTATTTCAATATTATAAATGAAAATTTTTAACGTGGAGAAATATTAAAATATTATGTTGGGATCTAATTTTTGTTGGAATTCAAGTAATTAATTTGATGATTTTAACAATTATTTTTTTAAAATGTTCCATAAATTTTTGTTTGATTACACAATTTTTACTAGAACATTTTTACCGTCAAATATGTAATTCCAACAGTTCGAAAAGTTAGTGTTTGAATCTTTAAAATCCAGAGAAAATTTTTATGTAAAATAAATTGCATCAACTTACCATTAAAATTTTATTGAAATATATTTATTGGTTGGAATTTGATATAATAATTTTGTTAATAAATTTAGGTAGAGTATTTGGTATTCTTTGATGGAAACTATTTATATAATAATTTAAATGGGCTCACAGAATCTTATCTTTGATTTGATCATAACACTATTATATCCGTGAAACAGTCTTAACACAACTTTTTTGTAATTGTCGTCAAGTTGGGCATTGGCTCCACACTTCCACTAGCCGCTATAATGGACTTGCATATTTTCATGCAAAATTAAAATAGATAAATAAAAGAGAAAAAGCTAACAATTATATATAAAATTATTTACTACTTTAATGTAAAATGAAATTCAATTGGGCTATTTAACAATTATATATTAAAATTATAGACAAGACTATTTAAATAACGTTTTTGGGCTATTTAAATTAAAAATTGGAGTTGGATTAGAAAATTGATCAGTCACAATCTTTAATTCAATTGTCTGTTGTCTGATAAGCAACGAAATAACTTTTCTGGTCCACAAAAGTTAATTTTGAAAAGTTGAAGAAGCTCTTTGGAATAAATGATTATAAATTAATTGTTTTTATATTTCAGACAAATATGTATTTACCAAAATAAATTCAACCAATTAGTCGAGTTTTAACTCAGTCGATAGTAATTCAATTAGCTATATGCTAATAAGCTAACTCAATCAATATCCACCAAGTGTCAATTATGCTGGAAATAATGCAATAGAGTTTTAGACATATATAGCACTCTTCATGTACCCAAAGTCCCAATCATTAAAAAATAATAATAATAAAAAATAAATAAAATGAACATCTTCTTCAAATTTTCAGTTGAACTCTTCTTACAAGTTAGAATAGATTGTGACTTTGTCAACAAGGTTGACTCATCCACAATAAAAAAAGTGCAACAAATTCTACAATTTTCACTGCACTTTTAGTTACATTCAATACAAACAAGTGTGACAACTATCTTAANAGAGTAAGAAATAAGCAAAGAACCAAAAAATGTTGTTCAGGACAAGAAACAGAATATAAGGTTTGATAAAATGCAGAAAAATATCTTTATAAAACTCTGTTTTAATCAGATTGAACAGGACTATGGTCCTTAAAAACCGGTCAATCCTAACTACTGAGAACTTAATAAGGCTAATTAATTTGGGGCATTGATGATTTATCGTTAGACAGTAGATCAATCATACTTTTGTAACAAAATGTATACTTATGTTATGAAATGTAAAATGTAATGTTTTTGCTTGTGTTGTTCTTGATTGTATAACATTTCAATTTGAAAGGTATGTATATCTGTTTAAAAAGTATAATTGTTAATATTTAAGCCTATTTAATGGTAACCTTATATTATCAATGAAGAAAAACATCACCAAGAAGAAAAGGCCAATTCAACTGTCAAAGGGAACTTTTTCATGATCAGAAGTTAGAAAAGAGATCTCCACACATATTGAACTCTCACCATTTTTGCCTTACTACATTTCAGAAACCTTTTTCTTGAGAAAAATAACAAAATTCAGTATAATTTTGTCCACTTGGTCTTCAAAAACAAAAAATAACACACCCATGATTTACATAAGCAACACTAAGCTCAAGACAAACCTACCTACATTAAAAAAAATATAATTGTCTAACTGTTAAGACCTGACAATAGGCTCATTGAAAAAATATAATTGTCTAACCGTTAAGACCTGACAATGGGTTTATTGAGGTAACGAACATACAAGAGACTCAAACTTATCCTATATAAAGCCATTTACATAAAAAAACCAAACCTTTTTCTTCTCATAAAAACAAGAATATTCTTCCTTATTTTTCTCAAAAACATAGGATTAGCAAAGCAGTGCCATCCCACAGGTACTGCAGATCTGTTATACAAGTAGCTTTCCTCTTAATTATCACTATTTGTACATTGCACTTTACAATACAACAAAAATTAAAATATTGACATATATATAATTCTATATGTATCACTTCAACTTGGAACACTCTTTAACATCACTTATTTAAAAAGGGTATTATTATAGCTTCAGCGCCCGTCAAGCATCGTGATAGTCAACTCGTTGACCGAGAACCCAAAGGTCGGGTGAGTTGACCCCGCGTGAGAACGGTCCCACCTCTCGGCAAAAACGGGCTGCTCGGGCAACGGCAAGTCAACTATCTCACGACTCAGCATAGACAAAACGGTCTGAACGGTTGGCCTGTCTTTAGGAAATTCTTGAACACACAAAAGCGCGATATGAATGCACCTCACAATATCCGACTGGAAATCCGGATTAGCCACCGAATGATCCGCGAAAGCCATGCCATTGTCCTCATTCCATAATTTCCATGCCTGAATTTTGTGGAAAAAAAAAAAATGAATGGGTAATAATGTACTAGGATAATAAATAATAAGATTATATCTGGTAAAACTAGCTGATAGCTTATTAGTGATTTTCGAGCTTATAGTTGAAAAACTAGCTTATATGATAAAGGTATGGTAGAATCAGTTGATAAGCTAGTTGAAATAAAAATTTTCAACTAACTTATTTGAAAAAGCTACCGAAAGAAGCTTATGAGATAAGCTTGAGCTTTTAAAAAAAAATCGTCCTACCAAACAGAACTTATTTGAATACAGGAAGCTTACAAACTGACGAAACGGAACCTTAAAAAGTGAATGAATTACATAAATTTAGAAAGGGCTTACACATCCTAAAAGGCTCAAGGACCATTCTTGATTGTAATACTGCGTGTTCTTTTTCCCGCTTATAATCTCCAACATCAGTACTCCGAAACTGTAAACATCCGATTTCTCGGAAAACCGGCCCTCCATTGCGTATTCTGGCGCCATGTATCCACTACGAAAAGAAAATTCACCGTATATCGATTATCAATAATATTTTCGTAACATTCGCAAACAGGGGCCAAAATGGCTCGATTTGAATTTTCAAAAAAAAAAACAATAATAAAAAAAATCGCGCTTACTAAGTCCCGACAACTCTTGCCGTGCTAGCTTGATCTTGGTTGCCTCCGAATATCCTCGCCATCCCGAAATCAGAAATCTTCGGGTTCCATTCTTCATCGAGCAACACATTGCTCGGTTTTAGGTCACGATGAATGATTTTCAGTCTCGAGTCTCTGTGAAGATACAAGAGCCCTCTCCCGATACCTTCGATGATACTAAACCGCTTTTCCCAATCGAGAATCTTTTGCGATGGATGCGTGGAATCTAAATGAACGACAAAAAAAGAAAAAAATAAATCAAAATTGCTCGAAAAATTCTACAAACTCAAAAAATATTCTTAGTTTTTACTGACCAAAGAGACAGAAGTCCAAGCTTTTATTGGGCATGTACTCGTACACGAGCATTTTCTCTTCTCGTTCGACACAACATCCGACCAACTTGACGAGATTCCTGTGTTGGACTTTGGAAATCACAACTGCTTCATTCCTGAATTCTTGCATACCTTGCCCTGAAGCTGCCGAAAGCCTCTTCACGGCAATTTCCTTCCCATTCGCAAGCTTTCCCTACAAATAAACCCAAAAATAAATAAATAAAAAAAACCAGTAAACTATAGATTTTACATCAAATTAACTTTAATAATTTTATTTATAATATTACTTTAATATAAATTCGAAATCCTACTAACAACTAACCATACCACATTTTTCCAAATTAATTAATCATGGTTAATAAAAAAAAAAACTCATTTTGAACGGATATATTTGTATACAAACACGTCCTAAAGATTGTACCTTGTAAACATATCCAAAACCGCCCCTCCCAAGCATATTCTCGTCGTGAAATTGGTTAGTCGAGTCAGCAAGTGTCTTGAAAGTGAACAACGGGAGTTCTTGAATGCTTACTTGCTCCGACTCGTCTTTCAGCACGATAGCAGTCGAGTCGGGTTGAAATGTTTCCACTGTCTTTTGGTCTTTTATTATTATTCCCTTTCCTGCTCAGTGCTCAGAGCATTAAATCAAAGTAACACACATGATTAGCAGAAGGCAAAATATCGGCATTTTGTACAGTCGTTACGAACAACTCATTATATATACACGACCGGTTTTTTTACTTACCCTTTTTACCCTTCTTCTTGGCCATCCACCACCAACCGAGCAAGACGATTATCAATATCAAAGCAACTCCGCCGACCACAAGTGGAATGATTATAACCAATCTCCTTCCATGGCTTTCATCTAACAAAAAAAATAAATAAATAAATAAACAATCAAACCGAATTTGATCGATTATCTACCAAATTTTCAATCACTACACAAGTAGACCGAGTTCGGTCTGATTAGCTAGTTCGTAGTCTATGAGTGATAAATTTTTGAGCTTACAATGATTTATAGCTGAAAAGCTAACTTATATGATAAAAATATTTAGTAAATTTAACCGATAAGCTAGCTGAAATAAAAATTTTAACTAGCTTATTTAAAAAACTACCCAAATGAGATTTTTTTTTCTTACCAAACGAAGCTTATTTGAATTGGTGTGAACGTTTATTCATCGAAAACAGAGTAAAGAAATTGTCTATTTTATTTTTCGGAACCAAACACAAACATACCAAACTCCGATGCAGCGAGACGGACGTACATAACCGCGCCAACCCCATTAAACTGTTGAATGTCGACTAAAGTTTCCCGCCAAAACATACACCCAATATTCGTGTCGTGTGAGTACCCCAAACACGAACAGTTCCCTAAGCACCCGACCCGGCAATCCTCTTCGACCCGACCCGGAACCCGTTCTGCAAAATCAGGCACTTTCATATTCGGCATCCTCAAGAATCTATCTGGGCCACACCCGAGCCCGGCCCGTCTCGTGCAACCACTCGTCCAATTCCCGTTGGCCCACTCGGCCTGATTTGCGGGCTCGAACCCCTGCAAACAAGAACATATGGGCGAACGAAGCGGGTCACAAAGCCCGAAAGGCCCACAAGTCGCGTAGAGATCACAGGGGTTCTGTGGGGCCACCCACACGATATCCCAGCTCCGAGTCTGTTCGGTCCAGAGGGTTTGGACCAAGCTTCCGGTCGAGTTCACGTCGATTTTCATTAAAAGCTGGCCGGGAGGGACATTGAAGTAGTAATTACCTGAATCATTTCCGACCTGGAATCCGTCGAGGTACGGCGAGTACATGTCCTGGACGCCGATGAGGATGAGCCCGTTCCAGGGCCCGCTACGGTAGAACGGGATGCCGTTTCTCCAGGTGAAGATCTGGGGGATGTTGCGGGCCTGGAGGCCGGCGGTGAAGTCTCCGACGGCCGGATCTGAAGGGTTTCGCCAGGAGGAGGTTCGTACCCGCCGGCCGGTGATGACGTCGTCGGTGAGGTTCATGGTGGGGACGAGGAAGCTTGTGGGGTGGGTGAAGCTGTCCCAGATTATAGATCCGGTGGAGTTTAACCGGAGGACGAGGTTGCCGGAGTCGAGAATCTCAGCGGTGGTGGCGACGGCGGCGGAGGGGGGGAAGGTGGCGTTGGTGGACCAGAGGGTGCGGTTGAGGCCGTCGGAGAGGACGAGGTTGCCGTCGGCGGAGATGGAGACGCGGCCGGAGGAGTCGGTGAGGGGGGTGGCCCGGTTGGCGACCCATATGACGGAGGTGTTGTCGACGACGTGGGATATGGCGAGGTA
>BKCP01004505.1:831004-842746 GCA_008636005.1 Striga asiatica | reverse complement strand
AAAACTAAGTTGTTCGGAAACAAACTTGACTCGACTTGACTCATTTGATATATAAAGTATTGTCCTAATTCAACTGAGATAACATTTCTCTTCTGCATGTTCATAAGCTAATTTAAACTTGAAATAGGCCTTTTTTATTCTCGAAAAATAAGCTAATTTGGTATAAGGGTTTCAAGATGAGTTCGATTAGAGCTCAGCTAGTTTAAATAAATAAACAAACGGGCCCAAACCAAGATCTCATGAGCCACATTCCGGTTCGTTTAACAACTTTATATACATGAATTAAATTAAAAAATAATATAAGAGGTCCAAAATTCAAACAACAAAATATATATAATCCAATCTTAATTATTACACTCCTCTTAGTTATCTCGTTCATAAACTAACACAAGCTTAGAGAGACTATTTTATATATAATATTACTTTTCTCTTTTCCTAAAATTTTAAACCCAAAAGCATATAATTTGGACAGCTCCAATTTTCAAAACACACTTTCTCCACAATACCTAAAAATGAAAAACTAAATTACCTAATAATAATAATAATTATTATTATTCCCCGGATCACTACACCATCACGAGCGAGCGCTCCCTTTCATCCACCACCCGTAGCTCGCGTTGCTCGGTATGAGTCTTGGATTGCGGCGGTGCGCAGATCCATTAATAATAATAATAATAATAATATCATTTACCCTTATAAAGAATATTAATTTAATTACTAATCAACCCCCACTAATTAATTACTTTCTTGGAAAGATTAATTAATTAATTTCAGAATTTAAGACTGACGACGGTGCTCGCGTTGCTCTCCTCGCCGTCCGCCCTCGACCTCCTCTCACCGCCGCTGTCCGCCTTCCAGCTCCCGCCGCTGTCCGACTTCCCGTCCTCAATGCTCTCCGACGGGTCGCCGCCCCGAATATCGGACTCCGGCGATCCGTTCCCCTGAGTCGACGGCGGGTTACCGCCGTACAGATGGATCTGCTGTTGCTGATGGTGGTGGACGCCGCCGTGGGGGTGTATCTGGTAGTTGGTGTTCGCCGGCGGCTGAGAGGCAGCAGCTATCGCGGGGTAGATCCCCTGCGGCGGCGCCGGGGAGCAGAAGGGGGTAGACACGTGGTGGTGCGCTGCGCCGGCGCCGGCGCCGTGCGCGCCGTAAAGAGCGGCGGCGGCCGGGGATCCGCCGTGTGCGGCGGCAGCGGCGTATTCTGGCGGGACCCATATGCCGCCGAGGACAACCACCTGCGGGGCCGCCGTGAGGGAGGCCTGCGGGCTCGGGCTCGGCCTTCTCGTGTGGAGTCTGTATTTCTGAAGACATTAAAAGGGAAATAAATTAATAAATAATATGTATTATTAATAAAATAATTATATTAGAAGAAATATTAAATTTCGTGATGGGCTTAATCATATTTTCCACAAATATCCATAATTTCCAACTTAAATTGTGTTAGATTTAACCGTTAGACATATATATATTTTTACAAATACTCATAATTTCAAACATAAATATAAAAATAACTAAGATAATAATATTTCATATATAATATATATATATTAAAAAGGTATAATATGTGATCCAACAATTTGTCACTATGTTTGAGTCTTAGATTGTGTCCAGGTCACCAGTGTAGTGCCAAAAAACAAGACAAAAAGGTGAATTCTGTCTTCATTTTTTTTTCCCACTATGTGAATGGAAATAATTTTTATTTATTTTTAATTATAAAATGATTGGAGTGTGGGTTTAGAGAGAAATAAATTACCTGCAAATGGCTTTTAACTTCATCATTGGTAAGGCCATCAACTTTCATAAGTTCTCTGATTTGTTTGGGAGTAGCCACTGCAATAAATTCACTCAATTAAATTACACACCACTTTGAAAAAGAACAAACAAAAGTAAAAAACCAAAAAAAATACTAAAAAATAAAAAATGATTGCTATATAAATGACAGTAAAAAACATTACACTTGTTTCAAGGGCCCATATGGCCTTCTAAATGCAACTCTAAATCACCCAATTTTTTACTATTCCATAATTAACGCAAATTTTTTATCATTGGATCATCATACATGGATAGTTACACGAGTTACGAGTATGTGGTCTATTTAAATAAAAATCTAATCTAAATGTGGTCTAAATTCTTACCAAATACCCTAGTAATTAATGTTTTTCTTGAAATTAAAAAAAAGAAATATATATATATATATATATAATTATATATGCATATTTTAAATGAAAGCAACATCCTATTATATTTAAATAAAAATCATTCTTAACAAAACCCTAGTGATTTCTATTTTCAAAAACCAAAAAATACAAAAAAAATAAAATAAATAATAAAAATAAAAATCACACCTAACTCACCTTGTGAACCACCCAACATATGTAGAGCATTCACAAACCGCCGGTGCAAATCCGGCGACCAACACCTCCTCGCCTTCCTCTGAGTCTGATTCGTATTATTAGTGTTGTTATTCACTTGCTCTTTTTCACCGCCACACGGCTTACTATTATTAATATTACCAATTTTACCCTCCTCCATCACCACTTCTTCCTTATGCGACGAGGCCAAGGCTAATTCTGGAAACCCCTTCGTATCGGAAAACGGCGAGAAAGCTCCTCCGTCGTTGACGACCCTCCGCTTGCTGACGTGGCCTAGCTTGATCTCGGTCTCTTGATGACGTGGCGGCGGGGACAGTGGGCCCACATTCGCTCCCTTCTCGTTTTCTTGGTTCCAAAGCTGCGCTGACGTCATCCAGCTGGCTTTGTCATGGTGGTTCTCGGCCGCCTCGCTGTCGGTTTCGGTCGAGTTTGTGTTGTTTTTGAGAGGCATGAATTCTTCTAAAATGGGTTTTGTGGTGGTGATTATTTGGTTGTTTGATCTTTGTATGTGGAGTTGTTGCCTTGATGCCTCCATTGCTGTTTAAATATATATCCCAATTTCATGCATGTATATAATAATAATTAGGATTCTGAATTGCAAAACATAGTCAATATCTTGTACTCAGTGGTGATAATAGTTACGGTAGTTACAAATCTGCAATAGTAGCCAACAATCCTTAAAATTTTGGGGTTATTACCCAAATTCGGCAAAATTTAATTAACTGCTAAATTGCAAAATAAGCCGTCAAATTTGGTCGGATTTGGGTAATAACCTAGAAATTTTAAAAGTTGTTGGCTATTATATTATTGCCAAGGCGTACAAGATACTAGTTATATTTGCAATTAAATAGGGTAGATGCATGAATATTCATAAATAGATATTTACCATTTGTGAGGAGTTGCATGCATAGAGGAAGCTCGCGTTTGAAAGCGTCGATCTTGAGCCTTTCCTCCTCGAGTCGGGCTAAGAAATCCTCGAGCTTTTGGGTTTGCTCAGTCATCTGCTCGTCGCCGAGGGATTTCGGAAGCATGGAGTAGATATGAGATTTGAAGTCGAAGCTTATTTCCGATGGGGTCATTGTCATAATTCCTGAATTATAACATAAGAAACATAAGCAATCTATACGATGTTATATGTGCAAATGTTTGTAGAGGATAATTAGTTAAAGAGTAAATAGGGATTTTTTTTGTTTTTCTTTTTTTTTTTGGTTACTTGTAATTGAGNAAAGAGAGTGAGGGAAAAAAGATGAGGGATGGTAACTTCTTTGCAAGCAAAGTAGAAAAAAAGGTGTTATTTAATGGTATGTCATGGGAGAAGGAATCGCTTGGACTATGAAGAAAATTGAGGAGTCACTATATAGCTAGTGTATATATATTGGGAAATTCAAGAACCTAATTTTTCAATAATATTATATTATGGGCCTTGATAGTGGTAGACATTGTGAAATTAATAAACATTATAACCAAAACTGATTCTTTTGTTTTGTTGGGTTACTATACTATTTTGACCTTTTTCACTCTTTAGCATTACTCCTTTGTCAAAGATTTAGCCCTTTAAATAGAGTTCTCTCTTTAGAATTTTCATAATTATAACATAGCTATTTAATATACATACATATATATATATATATACACATATATGCACACACATACAAAATTTGTAAATATAACTTGCTTACAATATTTTCTTAAAAAAATATCACTAAAAAATGATTATATATAACAAAACAAAATTTTGACGTGTTAAATATTTCAATAAAATTCCAATGAAATTTGAACAGATACCCAATATTAAATCTTTTCATTGGAAATTATGTTGGAAAAGACACGTTTCCAACCGGTAGAATCCGCAGAAGAAACAATTCCAATCTGAAAAGGAAAAGAAAAAAACTATATTCCTTCAAAAATGTATAGTTGATTATCTTTTGCTTAAGATTGATTAATATTCTTCTAATCAACTTTAACACTACGGTCTTAGTACTTGAAAACATGTAAATAAACATCATCTCGAAAGATCCGTAGCTAATATGAAATTGATTCCATCCTGATTATAATATATCATAAAAAAAAAAGGATTTTAAAAGAGCATAATAGCGTTTTTAAAAAAATGCGATAAAGAGACGTGCATGAAATATTCAAAATTAGCTTTCTTTTATGGTTTTTCCAACTTTCAAAAGTTGCATAATTCTTCTATACACATTAAAGTGCATTATTAGGACGAGAAGACGAGAAAGAAGAAAAAAGCGAATATCTGTCACATTTTGTTTAAAAATTAAATGAAAAAAAATTAAAGGAAAGAATAATGTGCAATATAATATCTGCAAGGGAATATCTGAACTCTAATTCTACGACTCTAAATTAAATGCACTCAAATCCACGAAGCTTAAAGGTACAAAGATGTTGTTCTTGTTCTTGTTTAAAGAAAAGAAAGAATAATCAAAGGGGGAAAATGGGAATCTTCTTTTGCTACCAGCTTTACTTAAGTGGGCTTGAAGGCACCAAGATTCTCTATTAATTACAATTTGTACCCTATGGCCAGCTTCTCAACATTAATCCCATACACTGAATTTTCTAGTGAGGTGAAATGTAAATTTTGAGATTATTCCTTTTTTTTTTTTAGTTAAAGTATGACTTAGTTTGTTGGGCATAAGAAAGAAAAAAGGAGGAATAGGAAATAAAATTCAAGCTCTATGTATGGTATAGTTAGTGTGTAATTAAATCGAAGCGATTTGTACTTGATAATATTCAGCTTGTGCGTATTCGATTATGTTCGAATTTTGTTTGTGTTAACTCGTATAGTATTCGAGAGAAAATTTTTGTTTGAATCTGTTTGTTTTAATTGTTCACCGACCTTAGCTTTTTAAAATTATTTGAGTAACTCGATATTAGTTCAACAGCAAGTGTCTGAGATCGAAAATATAAATTTCTAATTTAATAGAAAAAATTTCACTTTAAAATTTATTGTTAAAAACATCATACATATATATAATTATAAAACTATATATTTTAAATTAATGTTCGTAAACATTATCCAACGATCAGGCTTGTGATCCTTTGATTAACAAATGAAAAAAAAAAATCAAAGAAAGAGGAATCAAATTCTTTTGAGAAGGGAAAAGAAAGGGGAGGAAGAATGCAATAAAATGAAATGGTTGGTCACTTTCTATAGTATTAACTTCATCTACAATACTCCAATTCACCCCTTTTCCCTAGATTCTCTCTCTAAATTCTCTCTATTTTTTTTTTTCTTTAAACTTTTTCTTTATATCTGTCTCTCTAAATGTGTGTTTGCTGGCTGAGATTCTCTCTTCTGACACGTGTATCGAAATATATTCTTTCCTATGGAAGAATGTGTGAATATACCTTTTGTTCCCTGCTATTTGAAATATGAGCCACTAAGGTTAGCTGTAGTATATTGTCATGTCTATTTAGCTGAAAATATTATAAATTTAGATGTAGATAATATTTTGTAACAATTTTTTTTTTTTTTTAAGTTATGAATTTATTCACCAAATAGTAAGTAAAATAAATAAATATATAAACTCTTACGAAATACACCCATGATCTATTAATGTGATAGAGCGAGCTGGATGAAATATTGGGAATTTTCATAAACTTTTGTTTTGTAATCTTTATAAAATTATATAATGGATTTAGAGAGAAAAAAAATTAGGTCGTTTCACAGATTTATTATACTTTTTGAATTTTTTTTTCAAAAATACGATATTTAAAATAAAATTATACATAAAGTATTCATAAACGGGTTATACATTAGAAAGAAAAGAAATTTGAAAACCAATAATAAAAATAAACCGCAAATAACAATATACTTATAAATAAATTACACATTATAAAGCAGCTGTTGGAGTTGGACTAACGACCTGAGACAATTGGGCCATCATCACAATTTGCAAATTTCACCTGGGCCCATCATTGCAACTTCCAACTTCATTTGGGCCTACCTCTTTTATCTTTTCTTTTACCCCGAACGGAGGATTGGAGTTCGACTCTATATCAAACAACATCCAAACAAAATCCAAGATACAAAAAAGCATTATTTAACCAACTTCTTGATAAGTTGTTTACAACAAAATCCACTATGTAATGAAAAGACTCCAGAAGTCCATTACGGATAAGTCTATTTCTTAAACGAACTTTTCAATCCATTATTGATAAGTCTATTTTTTAAATGATCTTTTCCAAAAATGCTCCCAAACAAGCACTAATATGGGGGACATGGCCAAGAAGAGGTTAGGATAATGATGTAAAATGCTCGAGAACTAAACGACAAAACCACATTGCCCGTCGTCTCACGATGAAATCACGACAAACCCATTACAGAGAAAGACACCGAAAAAGAAGGAACAAACTCAAGCGAAAAGGCACATTTTCCCCATGTCCGAGTTGCAAGAGAAAAAGAGACACTGAAAGGGAAGGAACAAGCTCAGGCGAAAGAGTGTAAAATGAATTATCCAATCAGTCAAAACCCGGATAATTTCTATATCCAATCCCTACCTAAAGTTACCATCACATAAACTAAGGGAAAAGGAAAAAAAAAAAATGTAAATTAAGAGTCTAGTAGAACATGACATATGAGTTTTTATGTGGGCTTCTCAAATTTCAACTTCCATTCAAGGGTAGCATGAGGAAAGTATGGTATCAATTTTCTCTTTGGCACTTTGATGGGTTTCAGCTGATCAAGAAAACTTAAGCTTGTTTCGAATTCAATTAGGATTCTACATTATAGTACATTGCATTATCCATTGCAGAAAACTAGTCCATTAGACCCGACCAAGTGAAGTTATCTAAGTTCAACAATAGCTAATGATTAAGTCATTATTAAACGAGCCCGAACAAATTTTTCTTACAGAGCTTCCATTTTTCTTCCTCAATTATCTTCAATATCAGGAAAAATACTACACGAGAAAAAGCTATATGCTTCATTTATTCACAAAAGAGCTTCAAAAGTCAGATCATAAGTTTCATCAAATAAGAGACTGAAACGGAAACACCTCTTTTGATCCCCCTAAATCAAAACACCAACATCAAGAACTAAGATACTACACATTTTCCAAAAAGAAAGAAAGAAACTTTATATGACCATTTGGTCTATTTTCAGCAGTATCAAAAAACCCCATGTTGCATAGTTCATAGCGTACCAAAAAACCGACAAATCATTGTGGGAAATAACCCACTTTGCATTCAAGCCTCCATTTGACTTCACATCCACCTCTGCATATCAAATTTGNTAAAAAAAAAAAAAAAAAATATCAGCTGCAACTTAGCGCATTCAAATACACGTACAAATGCAATCATAAAACAACGAATATGCATGAGCACATTCAAATACATGTTTGATGTTAGCTTCTGCAGAAACACTTTTCCTCATCTTAAATCCTTCAAATTCGCCCAAGATCGAAACTTTATCATCCGATAAACAAACTTGGGATCTCACGAAAACACGCAGTATACAAGATAACCAAAGTATTCACACACACACACAAGAAATTTCAACTACAGTAACAAAACAAAGGGATCGAGTAAGAACAAGATCAAGACATACCAGGACATTATAACTCGATACGAATCAGCTGAAACCCCAACCAAATACATTCCGGGAAATACGTTCTGTCAAAAACAATAAAGGATCATCAAAACCCATTAAACACATATCAAACATCACCCTCAATTTCTTAACTTAACTCAAACTAAAACAAAGCAGAACACAAACACATAAAGATTGATTTTTAAGCCCACATACATCTAGCTGTTTCTGAACATTCCTAGGCCATTTCTTCGGCCGCCGGGAAGGCTTGCCGCCGGTAAAAGAGTAAATATCCTCTTCGATTTCCTCCTTCGAAAGAGAAATCCAGATTTTCCTCTTTCCCTCCCTCTCGCCCCCGCCATTGTGCGCCCCTTCCGCCATGCCCCTCAGCCTCTGCGACTTTAGCCCGTTGCAGCTAACAGTGTTCTTCTTATCGTTTTTCTCTGCACAGCTCGTTCCCTTCGCTACCTCCTTCCTCGGCCGCAGGTTCCACGGCTTGGCCTCCTCCTCCTCGTCTTCCTCCTCAACCGCCGCCGCAGCAGGAGCAGCTAGAACGGTGTCCTTTGGGTCCGAATCGTCCGGAGGATTCTTTACAGGGTCGTCGTGGTCGGACTCCGGGTCGGGACACCGGAGGCCGCCTTGATCAGGGGAAACGCAGCGGCGGGGCCGATCGTGGTGGGGGACAGGGCCGGGTGCGGCGGAGGACGATTTCTTGCGGGCCCATCTCAGGTAGGACAGAGGGAAGTTGTGCAATGGCTGCGATTTCACCGGCGGCGCCGCCATCGGAAAACCACCACCTGTAAAAAATAAAAAATAAAATAAAACCAAGTAAACCCCTTTTTTTTCTGGTCTTCTTTTTACCTCCCTCTGCTATCTTCCGGCAAGAATTGGGAAAGAGGTTGAAAAGGTAGTACGGTTGCGAAGGTGAATAAGCAATGAAACAGAGGAGACGAAGTAGAGAAGAAGAAAAGAAAAGATCAGAAATCGGAGGGCACCGCACTGTGTGGTGTGTGTATGTAAATATGCGTTTGTTCAACATGGTATTCGTACTTGGGGCGTGTTTGGCTTTTAGGGAAAACGAAAATTTGATAGTAGGAATTAGAAGTTTAGGGTGAGATTATCTTAGGATATTAAAACAATTTATTTTATAACAAAGGAGGTGGTTTTAAGGGAAAAAATAATATTGTGAATGTGGGATAAAATAATAATAATTAAAATTGATTTTTTAAAAATTCAGCTAGAATCAATGATTTTCGTCATATCAGTTTGTGTACAGTTCTCGGTAAGATAATATTGAAAGCCATTGTTATAAGAGCGTGAAAATGTCTTAAATCTCTTGGTAAGTGCCTTTGTTCCTAACAGACTCATCACTTCACTGATAACGCGATTTTTGGCTTTTAAACCACTTCATTCAGATGTCTAAGAAACATGATGGGAACGCACATAGGATGACACTTAAACTAGATATGAGTAAAACATGTGCTCCGGTAGAGTGGAATTTTGTTAATGCAATGTTGGCTAAATATGTTTTTTCCCCTCTTTTTCGAGTTTTAATTCGAAATTGCATCTCAACAGCCAGATTGTGGGAAAAGTCGAACCTTCTCGCGGTTTACGTCAGGATGTTCTCTATCGCCATACTTGTTTATTCTCTGCGCGGAGTGTCTCTCGGCACTCTGAAAAAAGCAAAAATAACTGAAATTTCGAAACGCTTTAACTGTAACACGAATGGACCACTAATCTCCCATCATCTTTTTGCTGATGACTCCATTGTTTTCTCGAAGGAAAACTCAAATGAGGCAGTTTCAGTTGTCAGCATTCTAAGCCATTACGAATAAGCATCAGGCATACAGAATGACCTAGAGAAAATAATTATTTCTTTCAGCCCCAATACACCTCATGCCCTACTCCAGGTAATATGGTCGATTTCCAGTATTCATTCACCCACGTCTACTGAAATCAATTGGGAGTTACCTTCTACGATTGGCAGAAAAAAAAACGAAGTTTTGCCTTGATTCTCGAAAAAATTTGGCAGCGCCCCCATAACTAGAATCATAATCTTTTTTTCATCAGCGGAGCATGAAATATTCATAAATGTTGTCGTGCAATCTATCCTCATCTACCTTATGAGTCTTTTCATGTTACTTCATGATATCTGTAACCAAATCAAACAAATTGTTGGCTAACTTTGGTGGGGATCTCGTGATGGTGAATGAAAGTTATCTTGGATAAAGTTGAGCAAAATGACAATGACAAAACAAGATCGCGGGCTAGGTTTCAGAGATTTTGAACTACGTAATCAAACAATCTTGCGAAAATAAGCGTGGTAGGTACTTTCATCTCTCGATTCTCTTGTGGCCCGAGCTCTCAAAGCAAAGTATTTTTCCTCTACCCATTTCCTTGAAGTTAGGGCCAGCGCGGGATCTTCTTCCATATGGGAAAGTCTTTGCGGGGATGCGAGGATGTGGGAGCAGGTTTGAGATGGAGAGTGGGTGACAGGGCATTAATCAAAGAATACTCAGATCCTTGAATACCCCCACTTTTGATATTTTCAGCCTTTTTTCTCAACCTTTATTTTGGATTGAACAAGTAAAGGATCTCATTGGGGTAAGCGGAGCTTGGAATGAGAACTTAATTAATAGTATTTTCCTACCCTTGATGCCCAAAAGATTCTGACTATTCCTTTGGGCAATAGCCGCATTTCAGATAGAGTTATATGACACCATTCTAAAAATGGATTGTACACTCTGAAGAGTGTCTACCATTTAAATTTTCATTAGACGAGCCAAGGGTATTGTGTTCTAACTAAAAATTGGTGGTGGAGAGCTTTATGTAAAATTAAGGTCATACCAAAAAATAAAAATATTTTTGCGGAGATTGAGTCACTTGGGTTTCGCTTCTTTTGAAAATCCGACTCAAAAGTTTATCAATGTGGAAGCTAAATGTGCTAGATGTGTAGGGTGGAAATCAAACGTTCACATGTTCTTTGAATACTGATGGGTCAAACGACTGTGGAAAATGGCAGGATGGTCTCTTGCTAGGTTGCCAGGTAAGAGTTTCATTTCGATATTTTGTGAAACTCTGGATGGAGATTGGGGAAAAGAGATGCCAATTTTTACAACTTTTCTTCGCTTATTCGGCACGAAAGGAACCGCATCAAGTACGACATGACAGCGAGGTGCGTGGAACAAATTTGGGCTTTCGGTAACGTATGGTTAGAAAAGACAAATCCCACGCCTTCATCTTTCTCCAAAATTGAATGAAGACTTACCCTGAGACCGATCTTTGGTTGGCTTGGCCAAGCTAAGTGTCGAAATGGGCTTACTATTTTTTGTGATGTTGTACTACGTTGATCGGTATAGGTAATTGGATTTGTGATTCAGATGGTCTGTGTTAGGATCGCTTTTTATTCCCAACCACCAGGACCCTTTACCTTGAAATCAACTGAAGCATTGCCCCTTTTCTTTGGACTTCAATTTGCTTTGGATTCAGGTTTTATGCTCCAAACCGTCGAGACTAATGCCCTTTCTATGATTTTTAGCATCTCATACCAGCATCCTAACGACACATTCCACAATGTTTTTTCTGACATTTGATCTTTTGTTGTCTTTGAATTGTGGAAATTGTTATTATGTTATTCGAGAGAACAATATTATAGCTCATAATATAGCTAAATGGGCTATAAGGTCGACGAGATCCTTCTTCTAGAAGGACTATCTCTAGTCACTTTTTGCTTCCTTCTTTCAATATGTACCGGTTCACAACTTTTGGTTGAATGAAGTCATGTATTCACACAAAAATATAAATAAATAAAAAAAAAAAAAA
>BKCP01004505.1:794847-809593 GCA_008636005.1 Striga asiatica | reverse complement strand
AATTATAATATGCGGCCAACCCGCAGCGGGGTTGGGCCAGAGTGCCCTTTTACAGGCCCTCTGAACCATTATATCTAGGGGTGAGCAAAATCGAGCCGAAACCGAAAAACCGAACCGAACTGTTGTATTCGGTGCAGTTCGGTTCGATTTTCAAGGTTCGGTTTTCGGTGCGGTTAAAATTTTGAAAAACCGCAAAGAGTTCGGTATGGTTCGGTTTTGTGTTCGAAAGGTACGGTTTTAACCGAACCGCACTGAATTTATTAAAATGCAACTTTATGTGTACTGTACTATAGGCAGATAGGCTATCTCTTTGCACTTTTGGGCCTTTGGGTTGGGGGCCTTTGAGGCTTGGGTCGTTGGGCTTCTTTATAATAACTATACAATAATTAACAATTAAAAAGATAATTTACAATTTACAACCACTTAAAATTCTAATTTCTTTACCTGCCCTATTCACTTTCGTCTTTCAATCTCATTTCAATCTCAACTAAACTCACGCAGTGGCAATCTCATTTCAATTTCAATCTCATTTCAAAAAAAGAAAAAAAGAACGCGCGTCACGCAACTCAGTCTTTCTATCTCTTTCGTCTCTCACAACCTCCTGCGCTCGTCGACCTCAATTTAGGTTAGCTCTCGATCTCTCTTCGTCTTCTTCTTTCCTTTTCCAATTTGCCCTCTTTCCTCATTTTCTGACCAAGAACCCTAATTTTGTTTTGAAATTGATTTATTTTGGGTTTTTTTAGTTATTTACGGTTAAAACCGAAACTGCACCAAACCGAACCGAAAATTTCGGTGCGGTTTTGGTTCGGTTTTTCCTTCAAGTTCGGTGCGGTTCGATTTGAAAAAATGTATATTTTCGGTTTTCGGTTTTTTCGGTCACCCCTAATATTTATCACATTATCACTTACTAAGAAAAATCAAATTTACTTGTAGCATAAATCTTACAAATTAAATACATAATCAAGCTAATTAATTATTTATCACATTCTAAAATTGAAATTGTCAATTTTTTAGTAATATAAATATACAATCCCAAAAAAAAAAAAAAATTATAACAAAATATATTTATAACACAGTAATCATCATCACACATTCACACAGCTCTCAACGAAGCTATCATGGCGTCGATGATTTCCGAGACCCTCCCAAAATTCACAGCTGAAACCCTAAAGCTTGCGGCGAAGCAATCTGAACGTTGCCGCGTGATTCCAGTCCGCCTCCGCCGCGCCATCGACAAGTATCTTAAAGGTAAAAATAAAATGAAATTCGTACTAAGGACAATGCTTTTCACGAACATGTCATTTTTTCATTCCTCATACTCTTCTTCTTTTTGTTGTGACAATTCTTCTGTTCGTGTGGTTTTGAAGAAAAATGAGAGCATATATATTTTGTAAATTTAGTTTTACGATATTGTATTTATCATCTCAGCTAGTTGAACCAATTTCTCAAATTCGTATGTACTGGCTCGAGAAGAATGGATTATTTTGCTTGTTAAACACATATGTGACCCACGGTTATGTATTATAGAGCAACAAGTTGAGCACATGAGGAGGAAAGTGCTGAGCTTGTCCCAATCATTCAATGGAATCAAGGAAGTGAATTTGCTCTTGCCGAGCTCGACCTCAAAGGAGCTTGTGGAAGATCCATTCAAATCCATGGAGCGCTCACAGAGGTGGAAAGTGAAGACTGCTTATGGAGACATTGGTCTTAAGTACCAAGAAGAGCAGGCGGTAGCGTATGTTGCCGCTCGTATGCCTGCAGTCTACTCGGCTCTCTATCGTGTGCTCAATGAGGTATAGAAATGAGTAGGGGTGTGAGCATTTGACTTAGTAAATTATGTTGGTAGTTTTTCTGAACAGTGTTTTTTATGCTTATTTGGTTGGTCTAGTGAAGTTTCATATGATAGACCGTGCTGCTTAAAATCAATGGCATATAAAGAATGGGATAACAAAAGGAAGCACTTATGAGGTCTTGCTAATGAAGAAAATCTCTGCTTACCTTTAGAATTGCATTTAGCCTTTTATAGGGTTACGGAGATCCCATTGAAGTTTTAATATGATAATGTCTTAAGTGAATATTCTTCTCTCGGGGATGCTGGATGCAAATTTGAAAGAAAAACAAGTATAAATGCAATATTTGTTACCCTTAAGAGATGGATATATCTTTCTTTTTCTTTCCATTTATTTATTTATTTATTTTGGGTTGGTGATTAGCTTAATTCTGAGGTAGTTTCTGTACTTCACGTCAAGGAATTGTTTGTGATTCCTGGACTTTTTCAACCTCATTATTTGGACATGTTGTGATGTTCTCTCTGTTCCAAGCAAGATGTGGTTGAGTGAGCCTTTTCTTACTGATTCTATTTGTGTACTATACTTTATGCAAAACTGTTGGAGAAACCTTTTTTACATTATTTTACTGAATAGGTTTTGTTATGGTGAAACTTGTTACATAAGTTTAGAGGACACCTTTTCTTTATCCAGTATAAGCATGACTTAATAAGTTAAAATTGAATGGTATTGTTCATGTAATTTCAATGTGGTGATGGTGACTGGATTTTTCGGTTCATATGAATTTATTAGGTCAGAAGAAGAGTTCCAGATTTTAATCCAGCTAAAGTGCTAGATTTTGGGGCAGGAACTGGTTCAGCGTTATGGTGTGCTCCATAGTCCACATCGACATCAATTATATTTTTTATTTATATTATTAATGTTCGCTCATGGTAGGGCAATCATGGAGGTGTGGCCTGGGTCTTTGGAGCACATTAATTTGGTCGAGCCATCACAATCAATGCAAAGAGCAGGACAAAGCCTAGTGAAAGGTATTATCTCATAGAATTGGAACGTTCTCGAGGTTTCACCAAATGAAATTGCTCCAAAGCATGCAACTTACTTTGGATAATTAAAAATATGGCCATAAAGGCAGGAAAAGAGGGAGTTCTGCCTGTCATATTTTTCAAGAATCAAACAGCCTCATACTTGCATGGTCTCATGGATCCTCATCTTTAAGAATGTATTGATTCATTCATGTTTCTTTATGCATACAAGTTGGCTAGAAGATGCTCATTGCATCGGTGAGAACTTCCCGTCCTGATCGATCTGGGGCCTCACATTATGTCTAGCTTCTCCTATATTTATCCATGAACCATTTTGGGAGAGGTCCCTCTGAAGCCATTTCATCATAAAAAAAAGCTTGACGTATTAATTTAGGCACTTCCACTCCATCCCTTCCACCTACTGCCTCGTGTATGTATTTCAGGCTTAAACATTTGAAGTCTTAAACTGATGTCAACTTTACATGCATATATTTATATCAGTACCTACATTTAATGATATATTAATAAATTAATTTTCTTTTGTTCTTTAATTGTTGATTGCCAGCGCAACACTTAAAATACTTGTCCAAATTTGAGAGCTTATAATTTTCTTATAATGTATGCATATTTTCCCATAAAGTTTTTTTTTTTCAATAAATGTTCTTGGGTAAATAATGTAGATATAGAAAAAATGCCAATAATTCAAAGCTACGACAGCATCCAATCATTGACTAAGCATATCAACAAGTCCGGCAGACGGCATGATCTGGTCATTGCTGTAAGTATGATTTGTATTATTTTTTATGTATTGGCGTATTTTTCGGTTTACTTAAGCATGTGCAATTGGGTTGGCTTTCTAAGTTGACCACATGTTTTCTCTTTTTTCTTCCTTTATTTAGTTCTTTTTGTTTGGATTGTCATTAGCTATAAAAGGTGTGATTGGCTCAATGTTAAAATGTTTTGTTCTATTTTGGTGAAGTCATACGTACTTGGAGAGATATCATCGTTGAAGGACAGAATCACTCTTGTGCGCCAGCTCTGGGATCTTACAGATGATATTTTGGTAAAATTTTGAACCCAATGGTTTACTTTACTTATGTATGTGTAGATGAAGTTGTTGCTTAATTATTGGTTTTGTCAAGCTCTCTGAATATTCTTTACATACATTCTTTAGACACAGTTTATATGGTCTTCCTCTTTAAACATGCTTTTTTCTCCGAAGATGACACATACAGCAGTAATTCTTAGCAATGAACATTTCAGTATGTTGTTTGGATTCAACCATTTCATGATTGTCTCCAAGAATAAGTGTAAACCCATTGGGATCATGGTGAGATCATAAGTCGATCAGATGATATCTGTCTGTGAGTCACTTTTTGTTGATGTGAATCTAAAACGAATCACTTCTTGGTTTAGCTAATGAGAACGTGGGTGACTCGTAAATTTGGCGGGTGTTTGAGGTCTCTTAAAGTAAAAGAGAACAAAGTATATTTGGTATGTGTGAAGGCAACAATGTTTTACTTATGAATCTCCATTAAACAAAGAAGGAAGGGAGAATTATGCACAGTAGTATGATTAGCTTTTCTGTGCTTTTGGTGAGGTGTTCTATTCTATATGTCAGGGTTCTCGTTGGTGGATCTTTTGTTGGTTGTTGTTACATGGGTTGTGCAGTGCTGTATGGTGAATCTTAAATGAAAATCTTAGGAACCTGTGTAGCTGTAAACATGGAATGATCCAAGAACAGCTAGAACTGGACCGAATTATCTTTAATTTGCTAAGGTGAGACGTACACATGAAGAGTTAAGCAAGCATAAACTTCAAGAGTCTGACCGTCGGCCTTGAACATTCCTCTTCACTAGAATCTTAGTATATTGATACTTAGTTGGGATTTGAAAATGTAAATGAATGAATAAATTGGGATAAAATCAGGTGCTGGGTTTTAAATATACACTTCTTCCCTCCTTTGATATTTCCCTTCCACATGCTCGTGATAATTATCAGTTTTGGCAGTTGAGACTACAAGAGGACTTGGATCTCATTTTTTTTTTTTTTTTGTGTGTGTGTTACTGAGTCAATTAAATCATATATTTGAGATGCTTATTATTGGTAATGCATTTAAATATGAATCATAAGATCTTTGCCATATGTACGAGCATAGGAGTTTCCCGACATAACCCACTCGATATTAGGAATTATATATAGTGTCAACGTTTCCTTGGTGTCATTGTAGTCTAGGTGGATCATAATCAGATGGTTAATAATATGACGACAACCACAAGTGAACATAATCATTCTCTCAAAGTATGTAACTTGGGTCACTTGTCTAACTTAACAAATATGGTCTCTGTTTACAATTTAACAAGCATGTTGGGAAGGGCAGCCTTTTATTTGTGAAACATCATCTGGATCTCAGATTTATTGGATTTCAGATATTTCTGTCAGTTTTGCACTGGGTAGTATTATTCTGTATAAAATGTATATGAGAGAGTTAATGCCTTGCATGTGTGAAGGAATAAATAGAGCTTTGGACACGCTGCATGTACTAAAGTGTACTTCTTAGTTACGCAGAGCTTATTTCTTTTGCTAAATGCTTCTGATGGGTTATTGCCCAAGTTTCTTGAACCTTCTTGCCATCTGAAATGTGAAATTCTCGTAAAACCTTAGATTTCAGTATTATTGTTTGTCTGAACAGATGTGAAATCGTAAAAGTTCTTTAAATTTGTATTTATTCATGCCCTGCTGATGATTAGGTTTTGGTTGAACCTGGAACACCTCAAGGATCAAATATAATATCTCAAATGCGATCACACATCTTATGGATGGAAAAGAGGGTAACATTTTTGTATTTTTTTCTGGTTGGGACTTTTTTTTTTAAATCCTAAAGTGAATGTTGTACTTTCTAGAGAACCCGCAAATTGCAGAATGCAGCGAATAAAGCCTCTAAGGATTTGATGACCCTCAAAACTGGTTCATTTGTTGTTGCTCCTGTAAGCTAATGGATTCACTCCTCTTTCTAACGCCTCGTTTCAATTGCACTTGTATCAAGATCAGCAATGCAAAGTAATCAGAATCTGTGACTTTTTTTTTTTCAGTGCCCCCATGATGGACCTTGCCCGTTACAGAATACAAACAAATACTGTCATTTTGTTCAACGTTTGGAGAGGACACCATCTCAGCGGTCGTACAAGGTTCTTCCTGAACATTTTGCTTATACCATTGTGCACGAATTATTGTATCATCAACTGTTAGTTAGTCATTGAACACATTTGTGAAAGGTGTGGCTTCTGCATTCAGTCGGTAAACCATGGAGTTTAGTAGATTGAAGCATAAATAAGCTGGTTAAAGGAATATAAAAGTCAAATTTCTTCCCTAATTATCTTGGGATGAGCAATTACAGGAAATAGGCAGCCTTATATCAAGGAATGTTTGCTCTCCTAGCTCTTACGCCATGGGTATTCTACCAAAATCCCATGGACTATTAATGAAAGTGACTCATACGGAAAAATCACACGACATATATATGCATCCACTCTTAGTCAACTTTCTCCCCTACTATCTTTTTCCTTGAAATATTGAGTTCTAAAAACATTTTTGAAGCTCTGGGGACTTTCTCAAAGGAGTGAACATGAGGCAAATGTGTGAACTGTGAAGGCAGAAAATAAGAAAATTGTGCACCTGAACTCAGTTCGTGTGTAAATGACATTGGGTCATGATACAATTGTATTCTTGCAAGATTTGTTGCTTCTCTTTCCAGATTTGCATTAGTCTGAAATGTTGATAATATCCATAAATTCTTTTTCCTCGGGGTTATATAGATACTTAGCTAGCTAGTCTAGAATATGCAATATCCCATATACTAATTCTCTGCTTCAAATGAAAATGGACAACTATTTGTGCTGCTTTTCATGTTCTTATCCACATTTATTACTTGTTTTCTGCCGTCTCTGCAATTTATGTATGTATTTATTTCTAGATGACAAATACCTTCGATTCGTAAATATTCTGCAGTGGTCCAAGGGTCCATTACGTGGCTTTGAAGATGAAAAGTTTTCTTATGTTGCTTTCAGAAGAGGCACAAGACCAAGGTTAGTGTAGCTATCATACTCGAAACATGTACATATTGATGACTCAAATCAAATTAATAACCAGTTGTCAAGTAATATATTATCTATGTCCAGTCAGAGACTGCATGCCATGCTAGTATGTTAGTGTCCAAATTTTCAAGATATGATTCATATGTTATGAATTTTGATTCTTCTGTAAGAACGCCCTTTTAAAAAGGACGATAATTATACATATCTCTCTTCAATCTTGAGCATTGTTTCAGTTTCAGTTTTACTAAATAACACAAGGATGAATCCAATGGCTCATAATTTTATTATGAATTCGAGGCCTCATAGTTTCAATATTACTAAATAAACTGTACAGATCCTAAAATCCCCTCGTACAGTCGTACAATTTTTGTTTGGATTATGTTATCTTGCATTCGAGTATTTCACTTCTCTCTCTCCCCTCTCAATATAATGCTGTTGGTGAATTTTCTTTTCTAGTTATAAGCTTTCTTTGTTTAAGCACACACTAGTTGAGATCTCGGTTCACTTATTTGACCAGAGAGCCTTGGCCACTTGATGGTATGAAATTCGACACTTTGAAAGAGGTACAGGCTAAGCGAACACCGGAAGACTTGGAGATTGATATGGGTAAAGTGTTGTTCGAGTATACAAATTCCCTAATGCAAACTAAATCATGTTGAAATGACATTTTTGCACAATTTTCAGATAGCCAATTTGATACCGAAGAGGAAATTACAGCCACAGAAAATGATGATGATGACAATGCAGATCAAGAACCGGAAAATGGCGATTCTGGTGATTATAATGATAATGATGATGAAAGCTCGAGAGCTGATCTGGGGAGTGGGTGGGGAAGGATTATTTACATGCCCTTTAGGAGGGGAAAACGAGTTGAGATGGATGTTTGCCGAGCCACAAATGACGAGGGCACACAAGGCTCGTTTGACCGTGTGGTGGTTACACAGAGTAAGAACCCTGATTTGCATCATCAGGCTCGTCGATCTATTTGGGGTGACTTGTGGCCGCTTAGGAGTGGAAAAGTTTCCAATTTCCATCTGTAGAATTATATTATTATAGTCTGGAGAAAAGAATTTGTGTTGTAATTAAAGATGTTAAATGGGTCATTGGTCCCTATTGCCGGAAAAATAATAGGGTGAACTGTGAAGCGCAATTTTGTAGGTTAATCGGTGTCTGCTAGCATGTTTTGATTGATGTACACGTTTTTTTCATTAGCTTTATTTATTCCTTTTTGGTGTTATAGAAAAAATATGTTAGTTTTATTTATATAATACTCATAAACTTATTTTGTTCGGAAATTTATTGCTATTATTTTATATGAAAGAGGTAAAAGAACTTTATTTTTTTCATATGTAATGAGAAACAGAAATATATTACATGAATTGATGAATAATCATGGCTGAACTTACAAAAAAGAGCTCTTAACAATTTTTTCCAAGAAAATTCAATCATATTTAACTAATCACTTTTTTAACTCAATTTTTAACTCAAACTTCATTATCCTCAATATAATATTAATATCATTCAATCATTCTTACACATTACATAATTTTAATTCACTATTCATTCACTCACATAATTTTAATTAATTATCACTTCATATCACTTTTCTCATGTTTTTACATCAAATCAACTTTTATTATTATTTTAATATAAACTCAAAATCCACTAAAACTAACCATACTATTTTTCCTAAAATTAAACATATCAAACCAAAAAAATCCAAACAAAATCAAAATATCTTGTATTCAAATGGCCACTCATAATTTTTTGTTTGCTTTCCCAATTAGTAGGATATGTTCACCAGCAAATTATCCCCAGCATACTATTGTAAGTCAGAGATTTAGTTACCACTGCAAGTCGAATACAGTACGAAGATGCAAATGAATCAAAAATTGCAGTTGCCCATTTATTATTGTCCCAATGTCCTCATGAGTTTACTGTTTTCACAGAGCAAAATATAAATGTGAATTAATACATAAAATCAAAACTAGGCCTTACAAACTTTGAAATAACTTAGCTCTCATGAGAGAGATCCAGCTGAATGGGTCAATGAATTTATATTATTTACGCAAACCAAAATATAATCATGTGAGAACATTCGATACATGGCTTCTAAATGTTTCTACAATGTCAAAAATTTGTCGTTAGGAATAATAAAACGCAGCCACCGAACGAAATCACGGTGCCATTAGCCCTTCAATCGTATAAGAAAGCGATTCGGCCCAATCAGCTTTCAGGAGAAGTGTTTGTAACGTATGCATGACATCATAATCTGGGTCGAGCTTCCGTTGCCAGCCCTATGAGTCAAAAGGGAATAATATATTTTCACATTAAACAAGATAACAAGAGACCATATATAATCATCACCCAAAGAAGACAACTTTTTGAAGACGAGCAGTTCAGAAGAGTTTAAAGACAACCTTTCCACCCTTCAATAATAATAGGCTATGTTTGGGATACTTAGTTGATAAGCTAACTTATAGTTGATAGGCTAGCTTATAGCTTTTAAGTGAATTTCGAGCTTATAGCTGATAGCTTATGACTTATGGCTGAAAAGCTAGCTTTTATGATAAAAGTGTTTGATAAAATTAGCTAATAAGCTAGCTGAAATAAAAATTTCAATGGACTTATTTGAAAAACTACCCCAATGAAGCTGATGAGATAAGCTCTAGCTTTTTAAAAAAGCTAGAGCTACCAAACCAACTTATTTGAATATTTGAAGCTTATAAACTAATCAAATAAGCTAGTTTATATGCTTACCAAACACAACCATAATCATAAGGAAAATGCAGTTGATAAATCGAGAGAATTGTATACTCTGCTATATTCAAGGACTTTAATTAATGTTTTCACATATTTGTCGAGCTTTGTGTTCCCTTATAAAGGAAATATACAGGAAACACTTACCTCGAGCACCAAAACTGTGACCATCACGGTGCAAACATTGCCATCAACATTTACTTTATGACGGCGGACTTGCTCCAGTAACTGCTGCATGCACTCGGCAGGATGCACTAAATCACCTTCCGGTGTACCCCAAAAATCGAAAGATTCTTTCACTTCCTGTCAAAAAGAAACCACCAAATCAAAGTTNATGAGAAAAATGATATTTTTTTTACCCCAAACTTGGAAATAAATGTCAGATAACTAACCTGAATGAAAGCCCTCGGCTCTGGGCAATTTTGTCGTTTTGATAATCTCAGTGTGCACTCGGCTGCAGTTTGGCCATCTCTACGGGCAACGGCTTTGAAAAACTCCAGTAAATTCACACGATCATTCTTAGAAAGCTCGGCAGTCATTCCCACATCGAGGAAAATCAAGTGGGGTTTGGTCTTGAAGAGCTTTTTGCGAGTCGGTTTTGTCTGAGCCACACGAACAAGAATGTTTCCTGGATGCATGTCGGCATGGACAAAGTTGTCTACCTGAAAATAAATGAATAAATAAAATAAAAATCATCAGGCATGAATTTTACATATTGCTAATCATAGGTAAAGCTGTATTATTCTCACATTTATGCTTCAGTGGGACATATAACTTCGTATAGAAAAAAACAAAAGAGGCATCAATAGTGTTATAAAACATAGACATTGGAACTTGGCGATTAGGAAGAACTGCTTAGAATCAAAACTCAACTGCAAATGATAATCACTGCAAGAAGCGCCTTTCTTAAATCTTTTTACTAAAATCGCAACTAAATACCAAGCATCCATCTATTTAGAATTGAGCCTCTCTCTCTCTTACCAAGCATCCATCTATTTAGAAATGAGCCTCTCTCTCTCTCTCTCTCTTTAACTGCCTACCCTATTTCAGTTTTTCTTCTTGTATTCTATCACAACTGAAGTGCCATTTGATCAATAACGAGGAAGTCCTAGGTCAAAATACGTAAGCTCCGAAATTTGTTAAATGGGAATAAGATAACATCATTTTACAAAAATAAGACATTAATGGACTACATTTTGATGTCCTACAAAGCCCCATGGCTTTTATTAAACAAATTTGCAAACAAAACCATAAATTGCCTTCCATTGATTCAGTTACCAACCTAAAACAAGGAACAATATTAAAAAAAAGGGTTACTAAGTCAACAACTAGCTTAGCTATTTCACAAAGTGATGATATGACTTGATCAGCCCTAACCTTAACCAAATTCAATCCATTTTTAGGATCACCACCTCATACTGTATATATCAAGAGAGAGAGAGGGAGAGAGAGAGGGGGAGAGAGAGAGGGAGAGAGAGAGAGATGGAGAGAGAGCGAGAGAAGAGCATGAAAACATACCAGAAGCATCTTTAGCAGAGCATGGGTCCCAATGTGAGCCAGAGCACTATTAACTCGATCATTCCCCCTGATCTCATCCACATAGTGCGAAACACTCTCTCCATGCTCGAAAGTCTCCACCAAAACAGCCGGATGAACCAATGGGTAAACAGGCTTAGGGAAAGACACATCCTTCCACCTCCTAAAATTGTATATAAACCTGCTCAGATGAGCCGCCTCCCGAGCAAGATCCACCTGGGACATCATAAACACTGCAAACTGCTGCGCGCTCTCGTCCAGCCTCAGCCAATTCAGTGCCGGCACAAACTTCGACATCTTTGCAACCACATTAATTATATCGAAATCTCTCTTTATAGATTCCCCGACCCCTGGGTGCCTCACTTTAACCGCTACTTCCATGGGCTTGGCCCGACGTCTGCTGTGCCGAGTCCGCAGGGTAGCACGGTGGACCTGCGCAATGCTTCCGGAAGCAACGGGCTCCTCCTCAAAATCATCAAATATTTCCGAAATTTTACGGCCGAAAGCCTTTTCGATCATCTTTTTCGTGTAGGCAAAGCTATGCTCGGGTGCCTTCATGTGGAGCTTCGACAGCTCGGAGCACAAGTCCCTCGGAAATAGATCGGGCCGTGTGGCGGCCCACTGGCCCCACTTTATGAACGCTGGGCCCGCTCTCTCTAGGGTGTGATGAACGATCTGAAGCCACAGTTTTCGAAACTCGGGCCCGAAGCTATCTGCGAACGGGGCCATGGCCATGCAAGGGGTGAACAGAACTGCCAAATGAAGAGCTCTAAGCAGCAAGAAAATGGCGTCGAACACAGAACGTATCAATCTGGTTATAAAGAGATGGCTATCCTCAGCAGCGTGCATGTAGAAACTACTCCTCGGCTGAAAGATATCCGTTTCGGGGGTGGATTGTGCCCAAGCTAAGTGGGTCCCGCACATGAGAGAGAATATGCCGGGAACAACTATGTAAGAACGGGCCAAGCCCAAGCTGACTGCCTGGGCTATTCGGTTTATGGGCAGACGAGCCCGGCAGTTGTTGCGTGCAGATAGCTGAGCTAGCCGATTCCAAGCAAATCGGGCATGGTGTGCCATGGAGTAATTGGTAAAATCGACTGAATAACGCGTGATGTAACTATTGTAGAAGCCACTTTTCCCCATTCCGGACATTGCATTAGAAGCAAATCTTTTGGTGGGGAGCAGGTAATGAGTGAGTAGTCTATATTGAGGCGAAAACGGCCAGGTTTTAACAGTGCCTCCATATTTAGAACCTTCTGAAGAGATGCTATTAAGCTGTTTTGTCCATAAAGATTTCGATACTCTCCTACTGTTTAGTAACCTGCATTTAAGGTGGTATATGTGTAACTAATCAACACCCAAATATTATCTATTTCCAAAACCACTACCAACAATCCATTACCAACACAACACACACACGAGATTCAACGCACATATATTCAAAAATGTGAAAGTGCAGAAGCTATGCCATTCAGAGCCCCATGATTAACTATATTAAACAAATCCCTAAAAAACTCCCCATCACCACACAATAGAACAAAGATTGAGCTGCTTGGAAACCACAAAGCAAGGTACCAATAAGAAGATTACGCGACTCTCTAAACTATTCAAAAGATAACACAACAGCAATAGAAACAAAATATAAAACTAACACCAAATGATTGATAGACAGAAGAAAATAAAATAATCGAAACAAAACCACACACACACACAAAGCAGAGGGCGAGCTTTCACGGACCTCGACATGGCGAAAACTGGAATTGGGATGCAAGGGAATCGTCTAACGAGCGGCGGGGACGATAAAGCATCTTCTAGGGATTAACGGGTATCCCACCATATGGATCACACACAATATTCAGGATTTACCTCAATGGAAAACGAAAACAACCAATAACACCTCCCGTCGACCACGATATCGTACCAACACAAACAGGGGGAAAATGCGAAAACTAGCTGCAGAAATTCTCAAGATATAGCTGAGATGGATTGCGATGAAAAACTGATGAAAGGCGGCGAAAAATGAATGGGGAAGAGAAAGAAGAAGAAGGGAATGAGTGGGTCGGACCCCTTTGTGCCCTACGGTTCGGTAATTTGGTTCGTGAGGCCAAGCGGCTCGGCGTGTAATGTAAGTGTCCATTTGTTTATTCTTCTTACTTTTTTGGCCTCTTTTTTAAATTTCATTGAGGTTAAAATAAGGAATTTTATACAATTTTTAAGATTTTTAGTATTTAGGTTTTACTAGTTAAAACTCAAGTTTGGCTTGTTAGTATTTATATACATGTCAAATTATGAGCTCGTTTACTTGACAAGCTAAGCTTAAAAACGAATTTGGCTCGAGCTCGACTCAACTAGATAAAGGCTCAAGCGCGAGTTTGAGTATTTGAAGCTGAATCTTAGCTCGGCTTGACTCGAGCCTGAGCTCAAGCTTCAATATTAAAAACTCGATCTCAAGTTAATTCGACTCGGTAAAAACTTTATTGATAGTTCTATGTTATCTCGTTTACAGTTCTAACAAAACAAATAAATATTTTATTTCCACCAAACTCATTTTGTGAAACCTAAGAGGGTGATTGTTTATGAAATAATTTATTCAAAATGAATTATTTTGGTTAATTATAGTTAATTTTGAAAAAGGTGGTATGGTTAGTTGTTAGTAGAATTTTAAGAATGTAATATAATAATATTTAAAATAAAATGATTAAATTGATTTGATGTAAAAGTAGGAGATAAATGATTGGAAATGATTGGTAGTTAAAATTATGTGAGTGGATGAATAGTGAATTAAAGTTGATGTGATGTGTAAGAATGATTGGTTTATATTATTTATTTATATCAATAATATTACAGATAGTAGAGTTGGATTAAAATTAAATTAGATTTTGAATATAAAATAAATGGGAATGAAATAATTCATAAACAATTAAACCCTAAAGTATTTTCTATTAACGGGAACCTTTGTCACTAATTGAGTAGGTGATTTTTTTTTCCACATTTATGCTGTTATTTAAAATTTATAATGCAGGAAAAAAATGGTTCCAAGAAAGCCAATGGTATGGATTTAGCAGCCACCGACAAATCAACGAAGATTGGCGGTCCATTAGGGGTTGACTTTTGACTTTTTGATCGGCCCACATACAAAATAGTATGTTGAGCTTCCTTCCCTTCCGCAGCCAATCATATCTATTGTGGTCGGGCTAAATGGTTATACTGATTACCGATTTTCTAAAATCGAATAGAGCCATGATACAAAGTAAATTTAATATATAAGCCCAACAAAATATTCAAAAGCCCATAAACATAAACTTTAGGCTTAAAAGTTAAAACAGTGAACACACACATGCACCCACCACTCCTTAAGCCTACATCAGCTTTTTAGTACATGACTTAGTCCATGTACCTGAGCTGTTGGGCCCCCAATTGAGACTTCCTTAATTTATTATTTCGAAAAAGAAAAATAATAATTATTTGCAATAATTCTCAATCAATATATATAACTCAAAGTGAGATATTTTGTACGATCTCCTTTTTTCTTTTTTTTTTTTTT
>BKCP01004505.1:778665-794622 GCA_008636005.1 Striga asiatica | reverse complement strand
AAAAAAAAAAAAAAAAAGAGTGGCGCTTAACCACTCAAAGATTAGCAAATTGGATTAGTTCACATTTCAATAGGCTAATAGTTGTTAATTGAATTTAATCGAGACCTAGGTCATGATTTTGTGTGGCATGGCCTTTTAGTTTTTGCTTATGGAAAGCCTCCAAATTAGAGGTGAAGCCTAACTAGAAAACCTAAATTCATATAACATCCTTAGTTTCTCTATTTCATAAATATTGTTGTGAGGCGGCCTAGTGCTTAACTAGGTCGATTTTTCTATATTATGTAATTTATATATTTGTTATCTTGTTTTTGATTTGAAACATAACATTTCATATTAATTATGTAATGGTATACCTAATACTTACAGCACCATTTATCGATTTACGTCCTAAATAATACAAAAGCACAAAAGTCAATTAAAGAAACGTTAAGACGCTTTCTTCTAGTGAGTAAATCTTGAAATTGGAATAAATTCTTTGTTTTCTTTTCAACTTTTCCTCTCTTTAATTTCCCACTTTATTTTCCTTCTTTTTATTCCTCTTCTTTTTCTTTTTCTAAAGGTAAACAACAGAAAAAATTTGTTTAATTGTGGTACCAAAAATACCTGTTAATTTAATGTAGAAAAAAGAAAAAATGCATAACTAAATCCACTTTACTCTCCAACTTTCAAACCAGAGCAAGACAATAGATTTTAGCTATACATACAAAGAATCTATCCCCATTTAAGCCACTTACTTTCTAGTTATGACATAGTATTCGCTTCTTTATAAAAAGGAAATGAACAAAAGTTGCGCAATTTTTTATCATGACACAAGTACAGCTGATATATGTAAATGTATATATATGTACATTATAAAAAGGAAATGAACAAAAAAGACAAACAACTACAAGCCTAGTGGATTGTAATCCGAATAAGGCATCCCGTTTGCCCCAAAATAAATAATCCGTAAAAAATAAAATTAAAATTAGTTAATGTAAAAGCTAGCAAGAAGTATTAATGTTTTTTTGGTTATGTGCGAATTTTTGTTAATTAGAGGATCCAGCCTCATTTAAATATTTCATCTGTCAAATCCATTAATTAATTTATTTCATAAAGACTTATTTGATTAGCATTTTTTAAATTATCAAAAAGTTTAGTAGAACAACATTTGGATTAAGAGGGTTCACAATTTTATATATAATGTAAACTTTCCATGATAGCTGTGAAAACAGTTATTTAGAAACAACCATCCATAATTCGATAGTTAAATAAATAATTATAATCAACTAACAACCATCAGCTAATATAATCATGAAATTATCCATTTGTCTAATCTGACAACCGCATAAGTAATTACTTTCAATTCTTGTAATGAGATGTGATTAATTTCACAATTTCACGTGACACAAAAATGACCGCCTCGTTTCATTTCCTATATATGATAATGGAAAAGGCGCTAAGCCGCTAACGTAAAATGAAAAGTAAAATATGATAGAAAAAAAAAAAAAACGTGAATAAATTTATAGTTGCCCAATTTTCTCAAATTTTCTGGAAAAATACATAAAGATACATACAGGCGGTGATTCGCGGTGGCTCACATGTGAATTTGATTCTAAGTTCTAACCAACTTTCAATTTATTTATGTCACAAAGTATGATGTAACAAAGTATGAAACTTGACCTTTTTTCTTTTGCAACCTTATCCATTTTCATGTACCGATTTACGTACTTTATCCAAACTGAGATGGAGATGTGCAATGGATCTATGGATGTATGGAGTCTATCTTCTCATTTTTTTTTCAAGTTATATACACATGTATACGTATATAGAATTTATTGGACCCTTTTATATACTAACTAGTACACACCCCGTGCGATACACGAGAGAGATATTAAATGAATTATTTTCACAGGCTCTGTCCGTTTAAGTCTGAGAAGGGTTATTATCCATTTTCCACCTATTTTAATCGTGGTTAAGTCTAAGTCTGAAAAAAGTTATCATCTATTTTCCATCTTCTTTAATCACCGTTAAGTCTAAAAAAATAAGGTTGTAATCTATTTTTCACATCTTTTAATCAGCGTTGTTTTATTAGTCAGAACATTAAACGTGAGCATGTTAGGACTAACTTGTAAAATAATTAATATATTATCTCACTAACACATTTATACTAATATAAATTTAATTTTATTATATATATTTATTCCTTGATATAAGAGAAAATAACAATTTTACTTATTCTTATTCACTATATAATAGTTAATTATTAAACTCTGTTGCCATATAATGTCATTATTATTTATAAACTTATACAAGTTACACGTGTTCTTGTTCTTTTTATTTTATGTAATGAAATATATTTAATGCACGTTGGTATTATTTATAAAAGTAATTAATTTAAAATATGTAAATAAATTTAAAATTAAATAGTGTATAAATAATGTACAAAATATACACATATATTTTTTTAGAATTTAATTTGTATACTAATTAAACAACTTTGATTTAAGAAAATCCATGAACTCAATCTCTTCTAATATCAATGTTTTTCTAATTTGCATTGTAATGATTATTCTTATTATATATATAGATTAGAATTTTTGCGACACCAACCAAACTAAATATCACAACAACCAAGTAACAATTATGAAAAAACACATAACACAACAACTATCAATTAAATTTAGAAATAGAAAAATTACAATACGTATATATAAAAATATGAGAATTTTATATTTCTATTAACTGATGTATACACCATGTGTATATTTTGTTAAGGTATATTGGAATGTTCAATTTCATAGCATGATAACAATCAGCCTTAAGAAATCAAAAATCTTATTGAAATGTCATATTTTTCTGTTAAAAAAAAAAGTTCCCATAAAAAATAATTATATCATAGAAAATTCATTGTGTAATTGAACAAATTTCTATAATGAAACCCGATTTTCTGTACAAAAATAAAGCAACAACTTCCATATTTTAAGGAAATCAATTAATGTTGGTCCGTTTTTACTAAGAAAATAATAAATAAATAAATTATAATTAATGGAAAGTAATTAATGATGAGAGAATTTGACCATATCTGTTTTGAAAAATCGTAACAGAAAAATAAATATTAAATAAAACTGTATAATACGGAAATAGTAATGGCAATAAATACTGTTGACTTTTCTAGCTACTAAATTTGATAAATAGGACTCCCTTTGATATAAGTATAGATTAATTTATTTTCTTCTATTTTTAGTGAGGAAGGTTATAAATATATAATATTTGGTATGTGATTCAGAAAATTTTGAAAAACAATAATGAGAATGAAACTAACGAATATAAATTAAAGTCGAGCCATATAATAAAAATTGCCACGTAAATAATTATATTTAATAACAAACACAACCAAAAATATATACAAGCATTCAGTGGCGTAGCTAGGATTTTTTTTCCCTGGACTGCAAAACGTACAAACCGAGTGTTCGGTAACTAGGCATGTCAAATAAACGAGCTTGAAATTGAGCTCGAGCTCGGCTCATTTATCATTAATATCGAGCGGAGTTTGAACCATAACAAGCCAATCTCGAGCTTTAAAAAGCCGAATTATAGAAAATTATATAGAAATTATCTTTTTGAGACTTATTGAGCTGTGCTGAATCGAGCTCGGCTTGTTAACCAAACAAGTTTTAAATGAACTTGAGTTCGGCTCGTTTATCAAATGTGCTTGACCTCAGCTCGTTTATCAGAAGAGCCGAGCCGAACTCGAGCCCTAACGAGCCAAGCCAGACTCGTTTAATTTAACAGCAGTACCCGTAACATATAGTTCGATTCGACTTCTAAAAGGTCGAACTCGACTCACTTGTAAATTTAAATGAGCTAAAGCCAAATAACTAATCGAGTTTTGTTATCAAACAAGTCAATTTGAACGTATTCGCGATATACTCGATTAGAATTTTGGGTTTTGGTCTATATATAAAAGTTTATTAAACGAGTCGAAACGCGCGAGTTTAAATGATCTGAACTCGGGCTTATATTTCTATTTGTTTATTAAAGGAGTTGAGTCATGGCAACTCATTATTAAATGTAAACGAGTTTAAACATGAAGGAGATGCTTAGATAAAAGATTTGTAAAAAAACTTCAATCATTTTTAACCAATAAAAGAACAACTCAAACCAAACTCAATTTTAACTCAACGCTGCTATCCCCAATATTATCAATAGAATTAAATAATACCAATCAATTATTATTACAAATTACACCAACTTTTATTCACTATTCATTCCCTAACATAATTAATTTAACTAACCATCACTTTACATCATATCTTACTTTTTAATATGAATTACGTGAATCTCGCATTAAATAATATTAAAATATGGATGTTGCATTTGTAGAATAAAAATCAATTATATGGACTGTTGATACTCAATTTTGTCTCGACCAATAAAAATATTACACGTGGATGTGTATTAATCAATTGTTTTATTTTTATCTTATTTTTAAAGCCCAAAAATAACACTACTTGTGATAATATCGGACCCACCAAAGATATATATATAGGCTCCCAATGATGGACATAAACAGATAAATCTGAGGAGCGAGATTTTTTCTTTATCTGTTACTTTTCTTTATCTAGGAGGAGAAGGGAGGCAGTGCAGTTTTCCCTTTCTTCTTTTCCTTTCATTCTCAACATTTCCTTGAAGAGAAGAAACCATGAAAACACCAAAAATATACAAAAATCCAATATCTACAACTTTATGTTCATCAAATTTCGTGCGTCAACATAGACTTCCTAAAAAAAACTTTTGAATTATTAACTACTCTTTTATACACACAACAAAATCATAACTCTTAAGTAATTAATTATTATTTTGTATGCAAACATATTTTTTCTCATATACTTGAATTTTAATTAAAAAATAATATATTTATTAAAAAGACCGCCAGAAGACGGTATACTAATCGCTTTATTCTTGTTGGATGTTATGTCATTTAAGATTTATATCATTTCACTGAATATTTCACATAAATAAATGAGACTTGATATTAAATTTTTTATATACTAAAATACCATTTATTTGAAAAATCAAAAAATTATATAACTAAATTGTAAAATCAAGAAATTCAACAACATACTAATAAATATTCTAATGGAAGTCTAACACAAGCAATTATTTTTTAGAATAAAATTATTGAAACAAATTTTATTTAACTAATAATATAATGTAAACACGAAAAAAAAATGGAAAACGACAAAATGAGCTAAAAGGAAAAGCGAAAAGAGATTTAAATCATTTAAAATATATAATTTATTGATTTAATTTAAAATAAATATAACTTATTTTGGGACAATATAAGATTAATTCGTGACCAGTCTAGTATAACATATGCTAAAATATTTCTTATTTCATGACACATTACACGGGTTCTAACACCACTTGAACTCAAACTATTACTAATAGAATCACTATTCAGAGGAGATCATCATCATAACGCTTACCCAAATGTTATGCTTGTGAGCTATATTGCGTGCTCACGCTGTACTCTCTGAGCTTGTTTTTTATCTTTGAGATACAAACTCAGTTTTTCCTATATTTCAACTTATTTCTAACATATAATTAATTTTTTTTCTTTTCACCATATAATTTTGATCATTTGTCAAGTTTTTCAACTATGAGAAATTGAATATAAATTGATACAAAACTAATATTGTTACAACTCCACATGAATAAAATTAATGCATATATGCAATATTTGAATTGCAAAATATATTATTGTTGGTAAATTGCATAACAATAGGTATTAAACTAAATATTGTTAAAAAAAAAAAACTTATCATTTCAACAAATTGAGTGTAACACACGTGTCATTTATACATAAACTTAATAATATAATTTTTAAACGGTGTGCATATTACACAGCTATTAAACGGTGTCATTTCTAAATATTAATATAAACATAACTATTAATTTTATAAATCTTATTTACTTTTAATTTCTTAATGCATATTACACAGCTATTATACTAATAACGGTGTGCGCATTACAATACTATATGAGTATTGTACTTAGCAACTGATTATTCCACAATAAACACGAAAAGACCAACATCGCTTGAGGGCTTAGGAAAAAAAAAAAAACTATATCCATAACAACAATAATTCATTTCATAATTTTTCTTAAACATTAGAATCCGCAATCTATATTTAGAAAAAAAATATAAAACATAAAAAAGAAATAACATGAAAACACATTTGGACACATGACACATCAAACAATTACATCCCAAATTGCACTAAAGTATCCCTACAACACCAAACTAAAAAAAAAAAAGGTTTTTAAATTCCATGCTTTTGAATTTGCTTCCCTTTATCATCATACAACCCCCTTCTTCATCTCAAGTGAGCCCTTGCCATTGCCATTTGCATAGCCATCAACCTCACCACCGACGAACCTCGACCAAAACCAGTGCTTCCGCCACACGACCACCATTTCCTCAATCGGAATATTCTTCGTCTCTGGCAAAAATATGTATATGAACACTGTCATCACGCACACCCAAAATGCGAAGAATAGGAAGAGTCCGAACTTGAGGTGGCAGAGCATGGTCAAGAACACTTGGGCCACCGCGAACGTGAACACCATGTTGACCGACACATTCAGGCTCTGAGCCGCAGACCGTATCTCGAGTGGGAATATCTCACTCGGGACCAACCACCCGAGCGGACCCCATGACCACGCGAACCCAGCCACGTAGATGCAGATGAAGAGGACTACCACGATGGCGTACCACTTGGGCAGCTCCCCGGGCTCCCCGTTCACCCCAAACTTCACAGCTATGCAAATCGCCACCACTATCTGGGAAAAATTGAGTATTTTTCCAAACAAATCGTCAGTATCTCGAGCCACAACAAAATGAAATATAAAAAAAAATTTATACAAAAATATTTCCTTATAAAAGATCTCTTAATTCTTTTATAAAATATTTTGAGGAACTTTAGTCTTAGTGTTTTAACATTTCCCCTTTTCGTCTTGCGATTTAATATTTTATTGCAGTTTCAGCAATTTTGAAGACTGAAATTGCAGCAAAATATTAAATCACATGACTAAAAGACAAAATGTTAGAACCTTTGGACTAAAATTGCTATTGCTATAGTGTTAAACCAGCATGACTAAAAATACAATTTAGCTAAAAATTATACAACAAACGAGCTCACGCGCGAGCGGCTGGTTTTGTTCAACATATTAAAGTATATATACCTGACAGACGAGCATCTGGATCCCGCCCTCGAGGAACAAAAACCTCCTCCCCCACTTGTCGACACCGTAAATCGACACGACGGTCGCCAGCACATTGACCCCTCCTGTGATCACCGCCGACATCAGCGCGGCATCACCACCGAACCCAATGGTCTTGAACAGCACGGGCGCGTAAAACATAATAACATTGATCCCCGTGAGCTGCTGGAAAAAAGGGATGGCCACGGCCATCGTGAGATGGGGCCGGTACTTCTTCTGGAGGAGGTTCCGCCACGGGTGCTCGACTTTCCTCGACTCCTCGCTCGCGGCGACGAGGTCGTCGAACTCCTCGTCGACTTCCGAGACGCCGCGGATTCGGCGGAGCCTCGATCGGGCGGCGTCGTGCTGGCCGCGCTCGATCATGGAGTTGGGGGTCTCTGGGAGGACGAGGGAGCCGACGGTGATGATGAGGGCGGGGACCACCGCGCCGCCGAGGCTGAGGCGCCAGCCCCAGCCGCCGCGGATTTTGGCGAAGCCGTAGTTGAGGACATTGGCGGCGAGGATGCCGATTGTGATTGACAGCTGGAAGCCGATGTTGAGGGCCCCACGGTACTTGTAAGGGGCCATTTCGGATAGGTACAGAGGCACAGACTGTAAGGGGGGGAAAGAAAGAAAAAAAAAAGGAAAAAATTACTACTACTATTATGTAAGGAAAATAGCAAATCAATGTAACGACTAGTAATTTTATTGTGTTGTTATTATTATTATTATATTATTATTAGTTAAGGAAAAATCTATAACGGGTAGCTTTCAAGTCAACTTCTCGGGTTCACCGCTTTCGACGCCGTTGTGTTTGGGTACAAGCGACAAAAAAATAAAATGCATCACGCGTAGAAAAGCTGGACATATGATTCTGATGTCTGATTCATTGTTTGAAAATTTGCCATTTTTTCACAATACAGCAAATTTTAGACAAATATTCCAATTCCAAATAAATAAAAAGGTAAAATCAGTTCTACATTGTTTCTACAAATACCGCCGATTCAGATCTCGAATTAAGTTAATGAGCCTATAAAATAATTATGACTCTTAAGAAAAAAGCAGAGCCAAGTGACAGAATTAATAAAATATATAAATAATTTAGTCTTTACTAACAAGTGGAAAGAAAAGAACAAAAAAAAAAAGCATTTAAACATATTCCAGGTTGGCAAAAAGGACGTACCTGATTGGCAAACCCAATCCCAAAACCCAACAGAATACGGCCGAGAATGAGCATCCACACCCCACGCGCGAACCCGTTGATCAACGCGCCGGCACAAAACAACACACCGCCAAAGAGCATCGAGAGCTTCCGGCCGAGCCGCCTCGTCACCGTCGAGGCCACCAACGATGACACGAGCGCCGCCAGGTAGAGCGACGACGTGAACATCGTCAGCGTCTCGCTGTCGAATTTGCAGTACTGATTCGTTGAGTCGTCCGCCTGTTGCTTCCGATAAACCGACGGGAAAAATTTCTTCAGAAACGAGTCCATCGACGTCACCCCGCCTATACGCAATTTTTTATTTATTTTGTCGAACAAAAATATAAATTATGTGCAATGATAAAAGAAAAAAAAAAGTATGGAATTTTTTCGATAATCGTACCTGAAATTCCGATATCGTAGCCGAAAATGAGGCCGCCCATGGCGGCAATAACGCAGGTGATTAAGACATAAGGGGTTAAGTTGCCGGGATATTCTTTTCCGGTGCCGGGACCAGGGCCAAATCCGCCGCCAGCCATTTTTATTTATTTACTTCTTCAAGAGAGATTATAATTATAATGTTATGGAGGAGAAAAAATTGGGTCTTTTTTTTTATGGAAAATGTGAATTAGCTAAGGTGAGGAAAGTGAAGAAGATATGTGTAAAGGGGGTGTGTATATATAGACTATATATAGAGAAATTGTGTGTAGTTGTTTGACTTCAATGTGTATAATGAGTTCTCCTTCTCCCCTGCTAGGACTTAGCTGTCAATATTATGTAGCAGAGTAATTATATTTTGTAAGTCCATAATAATGAATAGAATATGTAATTTCACATTAATTAATTCATTAGGTTAATCTAAATTATGTGGTCCCGAAATTTATTAATGTCTTAACTCTAAGAATATATAATCTGTCATATAATTAATCTCAGTTTATTCTTTACATGATTAATTGTCTTAAAAAATGGCGATGCAAGTTGAACGCAACTTGGATTAATTGGACTAGAGTATTTTGAAATGTTTTATTGACATAGCTGAGTCAACTATAAGATTTCCTATATTAAAAGTTGGAATATGCACACCCATAACCATAACCCATACACACACAGAATGGGATTAATTTTTAAATGTGTTATTTCATTTTAGTAGAATAGAAAACAAGTGGGCATAATGATTATGCTTGTACATGCATATATTCAAAATAATTACATGAAACATTTTTAATGATATTTGTACATGTATCGTTACGTTATGACTTTGATCGTATTCGAGCTCGAGCCTGCAGTATGTACGCTCGAGTGCTTTACGAGTCTATCTAATATACTTCAAATTATCTAAACATTTCTAAGAATGCATTTTTAAATTGAAATTTTGAGTCGAATTCTAGCAAAATTCAAGTAAATCTCATAATAGTTTCTATTAGGTATAACAGTTAAATAATCATATTTTTCAATAATTTCGTAATATTTCATAATATAAATATATATTTTTATTAAACATATAAAACATGTCAATTCTAAAACTGTGGATTGCTCATGCAAAATTCTTGTAAACATTTATTCGTGTCCTTGGAGTCCCAATGTCAAAGGAATTAATTTGAATTAACAAAAAGTTAATTTTCTCACGCTTTATTTGAGAAAAAGCAACACGGGTTGTCAAATTAAATTAGTGCCCAAAATACATTGGATAAAATTTTGGATATTGCTGAGTCATTTTGTTCGTGTTACTATAATCCTTTATCCGTGCCCGGATATAATGCATTGTTTGGGTAAACGTCGGCACCATAATAGTTGGTGTGGTTAAGGAAACGTGATTTTCAAGTTTTGTATTCCCCATCCGTCCCGCTTCAAACGCGCCTCATAATTTTTTACAGTTCAATAAAAAATTAGATTTTTTTTTAAAAAAGTAAAAACAATAAAAATGCAAACCTAAAACTTTGCATGCTTCATGTGGTGTCTTATTTCAAATTATCGGGAAAATGCTACAATCCCGTTACGGAACCATTCCGTTGGGATTGTAACCGTTAGATCATCAAGTAACCGTCAATGGTAATTGATCTAACGGTTACAATCCCAACGGAATGGTTCCGTAACGGGATTGTAGCCTTATCCCAAATTATCGTTCCATGACTTCATATTTTTTTATTGAATTTTTAAAATTAAATTCGAGCAAAATTCTAGTCGATCTCGATCTATTCGAGGGCGGCTATATTTGAACTCGAGCGAAATTTGAGCACTCAGAGTGTTTTTTTCAAGATTTAAACTAGGCCAAATTGCAAAATATAGTCAGTATGGCAAAATAGCCACCTTTTACGAATTGACAATAGTATCCAACAACTTTTAAAATTTTGAGATATTACGCAAATCCGGCAAAATCGACGGAATTGTGTCGGAACTCGCACACTCAACTGATTTTGGGATTAAAAGTTGTTGGTTATTATTGCCAAAAAATGTGGTTATTATTGACACCATATAAAAGATAATGACTATATTTTGTAATTTATAATTTAAGCTACAATGGTTTTTTTATTTGCCTTTGTGTGGGGAAAATTTGTTATTAATAAGGAGCTAATTCTACCCACCAAATTATGAGGACCAAAATTACAATTTGTTACAATTGTTAAAGCAGCAATTTGTTCTGAAATTTGAATCATGATGGATACAATTATTTTCTGCTCATTAAAGATGGTGAATTTGGAATAATTTTAGTTTTAGTTCACACTTGTATTACATAAATTCAAATGCGAGGGCTTGACTGAAAAATGAAGTCAACCAATTGCGCCAGCAATTGGCCATCTTTCTCATATATATCATCACTTGATGATAAACCACATTTATAGAATATAGCTCCTCTAAAAAATGTGGTTTGATGTGAATTTAATTTGGTATCTTTTTTTCTAGGTAAGTAAACTGTGATTAAAACAGTCCAACTANAAAAAAAAAAAAAAGAAAAAAGAAAAAAGAAAAAAGAAAAACGACACTTAAATGAGCAAAGCTCAAGTTTCTGATGTCCAAGCTTGAACCTTAGTCTTTATCATTTATCAAGTCGAGCCTATCTTGACTCGTTGATCAATATTAATGAGCCAATAAATGAGTGTGAGTAGATCAACTTATTTATCAATATTAATAAGTTAAGCGTGAATCTTAATAAATCGGTCTCGGATTGATACATAAAAAAAATACATAAAATTAAAATTATCCAAGTCTTAACTAGCCGAATTGAGTCATATTCATGAGTAATTCATTCTGTTTGATAACTCTGTAACACCGTAAGTACGTAAATTACAATTTGAAGGAATCTACACGAACCACCGTAATTTAGTGAATTATTTCATTGAGAAATGATGAGTACCTTTTTTTTTTTTTTNCTTTAAAATATTTTAATAAACAAATTTGTGAACAATAACTTCATATTTTAGCTTTTGAGGCGACAGTACTATCTTACATGAAATATCTTTTCAAAAAGAAATTATTACATATAATAAAAAGGCACATATATTTATAAATAATAAAAAAAATACGATGGGCCCGCTTTATGGGCTAGAGGAGGCCCGGATAAGCTAAGTTGGCCGAGTCAACCTAGCTAATTATATTTATACATTACTCCTTATTTTTTATTTCTTTTTTTTTTTTTCTAATTTAAAAGAGACTCAAGTGTAAAAGTCTTTTAAGTTTTAATACATAAAATTCTTTGTAATATGTGACTTGAGAGTTTGATACATATATAATCTTGTAAGTAAATAAATTCTAAATCATACTTATATATATTATTTTTCATTTTGTGCTATTTCGATACATAAATATGTGAATTGATGGGAAAAAAATTATTATTTGCTAACTATTAGACGGTATAATAGCACCATTATATTTTGATTAAAAAAGTCAATAGAAACAACATATGGATTAACATGTCACTTATAAATGTTATAATTTACATAGATTTTACTCAAATATTTGCTTGTCATTTGGGCTGGTGAGAATGAGAAGAAAATCAGAGCATGAGATTTTATTTTTCCCATTTTCTGAAGATTATTTTTTCCTTGTGATCAAGACATCAAACAGCGAAAGGTTTGAAATTTCCTAACGTTTCAAATATATATTATAATCCAAGAAGTTTGAACAACTAAATTTTATGTTATTTAATTTGTTATTGTTTTTTTTTTTTAAACGATTGGCGTTATTTTGTTATTGTTAAAGGTCAAGATGTTACTTTAATTTATTTAATTTTATCGTATGTAGCCGTTCTTAGCATGTAATTTTTAAAAGATTAATTGTTATTAAAACTTTGTTTTAATATATTCATCTGAATTGTTCTGCAAAACAGAAGGTCAAATCCAACGGACAAATCCAATAATTATTATATTTTTCATGTCTTCTATGCTCGTATTTTATTCACATGTTGCCATGTTGGTAAAAGTATTGACAAAACAAAAGTTAATTTCAAGTGTATTTATTCAAAACAAATGCAAATTATCAACATAACCAAATATAGTAATAAGTGAAATATTATGCTTTGTCATAATTAAGATTCCACAATATTATACCTGAGTTGCACTTTTGTCCTTTAATTATTTTTTTTTAACTTTTGGTACACTATCATTTTTTTTTGACAATTTTCATCCAAATCGAGGTTCCGAACTTCCGATGCTCATTTTTGCCAGAAAAGCTGACGCACAATCCGACTGGACGCCACATCAGCTTTTCGGCAAAAATTTTGTGATATTTAATCGCATGATAAATGATAAGGGGTAATGAGAATCAAATACCTATTCATGTTCCCTATTGCAAATTTAATGAATATACTATATAGCATGAGGTTGCCAAGCAGCAGCTAAGATGATAAATAAAATGTTTAATTAATTTCCTTTAAAGTATGAGAAAACAGGTAGACATCTAATGCAAGCTGAAAATTAATACACATTTAAATACTTGCCAATATATTTTTTATGTTAATGTAATCATATCTTACTAGTTACTACACAAATTCTTAAATAAATTTGCACGACCAATCCTACTCTTTAACAAAAATTATATAATGTTTATAGTTTTATTTATATTATGTGTTAAGTATGAAATTTTAATTTAAAGTATGCATATATATTGAAAAAATATGGCTACCTAACAACAGTTTTACTAAATTAAGAATTGGTAGTTCTTAGATTTCTAAAGGGCCATAAAAAAAATCGTCATTTTGTATTTCAAAACTTTCTCCGTTAGTGGTTACTACTTACTATTAAGACCACTATTGTTTGGGCTCAAAATACAAGCCCTTCCGTGACGAGGGCTAAGTTCTATTAAAGCAAAGCCCAAATTGATAATTGTTATTACTCATTAACCTCTATCCATGAAATTCAGCCCAAAATGCTCACAAGCAGATCAACAAAAATTAATGGCGAGGTGAAAATAAGGGGCACAAAAATGGTATCTCTAAACCTTAATCTTTGTTAACCCTCCACATTTGAATCAATATGACAAAATAATAATAATAATAACAGTAATAATAACAGTAATAATAATAATAATAATAATAATAATAATAATAATAATAATAATAATAATAATAAATGAGAGGCTTATATTCAATATGCAAAGTAAATTGTAAAAGGGAGTGACCTAAAAAGTGTAAGATGGCTTCTTGAACCCAAAAGTTTCAACAGATATTAGTCAGACCTAATGACCAAATATATATAATTTCAAATTTTAATAACACACTCCAAAAACCAACATAAATAAAAGGATGCCATGTAATAAGTTAAATATACAATTTTATTAAAAAAAAATGATACAATTAGATTCGCATAATGATACTCCCAACCCAAAATTCTTGTGATGAAATAATTGTGAAAGTGAAACCTTTAACAGAGTTTTGAATGGTCCATTGGTATATGTCTCCTTTCTCTCGAGTAATAATCCTTTTTATTTTACCAATGTCCATTGGTAGGCTGATTTCAATTTCATTCATCATTAGTAGTAAAAAAAAATTAAAATCGTACTGCCTAATAAAAGGACATTTCAAGCAGATCAATCACATCAAACCCAAAAAAAAAGAAAAATCCCCAATAAAACCAACAGCAATACAGGAGGAATAAAATAAAAGCGATTAATATTGCATGAGAAAACAAAAATAAAAAAGAAAATAAAATAACCAGACAAGCAGAGACAAAAAGAAGATAGATATCTATTTTATCACAATTTTCATGGCATATTTGAAGGAAAGTGTCCAAAAACATTAACATCTACCGTTCACATGCCTCNGTGTAAAAATGATATTGACAAAGAATTATTAATCATATCGATTTAATTATTAAAAATGCCTGCTTGAAGTCGGGTTAAATAAATTCAGAAATGAAAGCCATCTTTTTTTATTGTAGCTACGCTACAACGATCCAAATTGAACCCCCATTGAGTCTAACAACCAAGTAAAGTAATCTTGGACCCAAATTCTACATTTTGCAATTGGGCCATTTATTTCTATTTTTTTATATGTCGATTAGGGCTTTAGGTCTTCATATACGCCTACAGCTGTAAATGAATCGAGCTATGCTCGATAACATGATGCTCGAGCTGAGCCCTCGGTTGGGGTCTTTAACCAAGTCAGTAATGAAACTCGAGCTCGATTCTTTTATCAATATTAACGAGCCTAATTATAAAAAAATTATATACAAATTCTTATTTTCGAGCCTTAACAAAACTAATCGAACCCAACTCATTTACTAGATAAGCTTTCAATGAGCTCGAACTTGACTTGTTTATCAAACAAGCTGAACCGAGTCTAGCTCACGAACAACTCATTTCGTTTAACAACTTTATATACACCTCTAGAACTTTGTTTCGAAGATATTGAAATTCAATATTCAGATCTATAATACATCTTTCTTGTAAGTAGAACTACGTTTGTCTTTTACAACTTCAGTTTTTACATTATTACAAAATCTAATCAAATATTACTAAAGCTACTTTCTACATGACAAATGATATAAATATATAAAAAAAAAAGTCAAGAAAAAAAACATAGCAATTTATTGCTAAGAGCACCCATAATGCATTGGGTCTAATTTTAGACTTAAGTCCTAAATGACATGTACAAACTCAAGTAAAAAAAATCAAAAGTTATTCAATGCAAAAATAAAATATTAGGTCAAGCATACATGTCAACCAATAAAAATGCTCTAGTATGTTTCTTTTATTAAAAGAAAAAAAAGTAGAAATAAATTATAAGTGTTTGGGTTTGTACTTGAGTCCAAAATATACCCAAATGTGGACTTGTCTAGCATACATGTCAACCAATAAAAATACTCTAATATGTTTCTTTTATTAAAAGAAAAAATAAAGTAGGAATAAATGATGAGTGTTTGGGTTTGTACTTGAATTTAAAATAGACCCAAATGTGGACTTAGTCTCTTTTTTATTGCCACATAAACTAGACCATGTCCACTTTTAATTACATTGGGAGTCATTTTTTTAAGAGACTCAATGCATTGTGGGTGCTCTAATTGGTGTTCATGGTTATT
>BKCP01004505.1:758437-778598 GCA_008636005.1 Striga asiatica | reverse complement strand
GTTCAAAATTCTTAAAAAAAAAAAAAAGTGGAACTAATGTTAATCATGAAAAACCTCCATTAATCAAGAATGCCAAAGCCCTCCCCAAATTCCCTTTAACCTACCCGTCGAGACCCTCCTCACGATCTTCTTCGCGTCCGACTCGTCTTCCTCCTCCGCCAACCTCTCGACATTCCTCAAATATCCCGACCTCACCATCTTCTTCCTCGCTCGTCCACTACATCCCGCCAACAAAACTAATATCGACAACAAAAGCTTCTTGTTCCCGCCATTTTCCTCCTTCGGGTCGAGCTTCCTCAAAAGCACAACAAAATTCTCTTCCTCTCCCTCCACAAATTTCTTCCTATTCTTCGGCACACTCAACATGCTCGAAAGAGTCTCCCCTGCAATCTCACGAATCTCAAACGATTTCGAGTCTAGAAACTTCACGAGCACGGGCATCAAACCCGTTTCCCCCATAACTTTCTTCGCTTCCTCCGAAGCACCACACAGCCAAAACGCGGCTTTTAAAGCCGATTCTTGCAGAGAAATTTCACGCTCACCGTGTGTTAAGAAGTATAGTATGTGATCGATAAACGAGTAGTTTATCAAAACGTTAATCGAGTTTTCGGACGAGAAACAAATGCTCGTGATGCCTTTGAACGCGAGTTCACGGATTTTGTTAGAGACGGTCGATTTCGGGTCGAGGATTCGGACGAGGGCTCGAATTCCTCCCTCGCATGCGATTTTTTCGCGGAGAGGCGAGTCTCGGTAAGCCATTGCTTGAATTAAGTTGAGAGAGGCGATTTTCGTGGGCTCGTCTTTGGATTTGATGAGCTCGATGAGAGTGGAGATGGCGCCTTCTTCTTCGACTATGAATTTCTTGATTTCATCGACTCCGACCAGATTTTTCAAGATCCGGCAAGAAAGAACAATTAATTCCGTGCTGAATTCGGTTTTTCTCCTGCAGATTTTCAACAGGGCTGTTACTCCGCCGTGAGCAGAGACCGACCAGGCATTGTCGGAATTCTCTGTGACTTTTATCAAACACCTGGCGGCGTTTTCACGGCTGGGCTGATTTCCGGACTCGAGAACCCTAATCAATGGGGGAATTACTCCGGCGCCGATTAACAGGGGTTTATACCTCCCGAAATCCGAAATCAACGAAGCCGACCTGCAGGCCTCCTCTCGAATTTCAACTTCCCCTGAATCGAGAAGGTTCACGAGGGAATTTACAAATCCGTCAATCTCCACGGCGATTTTAACGTACCTCTCGTCGTCCTGAATAGCCTCGTTGAACGCCGTCAGCGCCTGCTTCTTCATCTCCCTGCACCCAATTTTCAGCCGCGACAGCAAATCGTTGACGTAGAATTTCATATCGTCTTTAGAAGCGGACACGCTCGGCCTCAACACGACAATGGCGTAGCTCTGCGTGAGCAGGCCCGCGGCGTAGATGTCGGAGAGGCTCTTCGCGTGGCCGTCGAGCTTCGCCGCGAGGATGTCGAGGTCGCTCTGCGTCCGGAGCTTCCCGGAGTAGGAGAATTCCAGGCACCGCCGCGCGAGCTCGTCGCAGGCACGGAGGGTTGCCAGAATCGAGTCGACGGCGATCGAGAGGGAGAGATTCTCGCCGGAGTCGCAGTTTCCGACGGCGGAGAGGTTGGAGAGAAGCTCTTCGAGCTTGCTCCGAATCGAATTCCATCTTCCGGTGAAGATTCTGATCGAGTGGGTGATGGAAATTAACGAGGAGATGAGGAGAATTGCTTGGTTCAGGGTAGGTTTTCGGTTTTCTTCGCTCATTTTCGTTTTCGGGGTTATGTTTTCTTTATTGGGTTGGCTAGCTCAAGTGTCTCATTTTCCGGCGACCGGAGTTTGGTTTTCCGGCGATGATTGAGGTTTTAAATTTTAATGGTTAGATAGAAAGAGAGGATAAATGAGGATCTTATCTGCTGTGGACGAGGTCTGTGTAGTGCTTATCTTTCTCCGGGGCTATAACTGAATTAGCAGTTGGGATGTAATTTACGGAAATGACCTTGTTCGTGTGGGTGGCTCAAGGGTTGAATGTAGGGTTATTTTAGTAATGTAGCAGAATCCGAGTTTGAGATTTTGGGGTCGGTTGGGATGGTGGGACGATTTTATGGTACGTGTGATAACGTGGGGCAACCGCTCTAGCTCTTTTACCTATTTTCGGTTTATGAAATATTATTAAATACACTTTATTTATAGTATAAAATATATTATACTTTTCTTTATTTCGTTTCTAAAGTGTACTGTTTTCTCACAACAATATAAATAGTTGACTTGCGACTTGTGAAAACGTTTAATTTATTGAAAATGCTAATTCTAATATAGTTAAACAATTTTCACAGATTTGGTATGCCTAGCTATAGTGATTGTAAGTGTATATAAATGTGTTAAAAGTATGTCAACTATGAATATTGAATTTTTGTAGGTAGAATTTTTTAACCGTTAGATCAATATGTATAATCATATGAATTTTTATGAATGGCGTAGTTTAATGATAAAATCACCGCGTATATGGGTAAGTCGATTTTACCCAGTTAACATCATTTGTTGGAATGTTTTATGAATATATGTTTAAAATTAAATTTTTATGCATATCTTATGAAGATAACTAGTGCACCACCTCTCAAAAAGATGTATAATATAGTATAGTAATTAGAGGATTGATTTGGGGTCAATTAGCAAATTGGGACAAAGCTATATATTTGTTGTTAAAAAAAAGGACCAACCCCATACATAATAAAGACAATCCTTTTTAATTAGGTGAAAAGGATAAAAGATAGAATAAAGGAGTAGCTTTCAATTTTCTCTTGGCTTCATCACCCCAACATGTGAGGCCCAAGTTGTAAAAAAAAAAAAAACATTTGTTAATTCAACATTGAGTTATTACTATTATTTTTATTTTATTTTTTTAGATATAAATAAAAGTTGATGAGTTAAGTTAAAAAGGGTGATACATTATAGCTCAAGAGAAATGGGGAAAGATTGGGAATAAAAGTGTAGTGATTTGTTAATATATGAGAATTTAGTGGGGCAAAAATATGGGTCTAAGGCCCTTTTAAATCTAGACTATCTAGTTACATTCCACGACAAAATATGGGTCTAAGGCCCTTTTGAATATGACATTTGAATATAGAAATATACTTAATCAGCGTAACAAAAGATCTATCATAATAATATTTGTATTAAATAACATACAAAATATATTGTATTTCTATATTTTAAAAATAATTTTATAGTTATGTGATAAAATGACATGCTTTATTTATGTAATATGTGCAATAATAATAACAATAAAATAATAAATTGAGTAGCAATTATAGTTTACATAACTATAAATTAAAAGAGGAGGACAATTCAATGTAACAAATGAACAAAAACAAAAAATATAGTTTGTTGGATTGTGGAGTGAATTGCTCCTAAAAGAGAAAGCATACAGGTGATGAGTTCTTGTTTAAAAGGTTGTATATGTTAGTTGGAAAGGCAATTGCTTCAGAAATATTCATTATATTTGATTATTGAAAAAACTTTGNAGTATATATGTATACTGAGGTTAAATCCCATATTTTTTAAGACAAATCTGTTATCTGTTCATCCATGAAAAATACATTATCTTGTTTTGGTATCTATTTTCATAAACTACATCAACATTATGTTACTTAACTCAACCAAAACAAATATAAACTATAAATCTAATATAAGAGTCAAGATTAAGTGAATCGTTTGGTCTTAATTTTTTAAATAAATAAATTGAACATATTTTTCTAGTTCGAATATTATAAGGAAATAACATATGATGAACCATAATCCAAAAATTTATTATACTTATTTTCATTTGAAATATGAAACAATGCCATTATTTGTAAAATTAAAGAACAAAATATATTATAAAATAAAAAATAAAAATGAACACCCTATTGTGTCGATTGAAATGCAACCCACCTAGGCCTCATAGGCTTAATTATTATGGGCCTAAGTAGTACAAATAATGGGCCAGTACACAAATTTTGCTTGACAAGTTGGGCTACCTACACGTCGTCGTACGTAACCAAAGGATGAATAATGAAGGTTGTACACTAAGGAAAGCAAAATCTCTACCAAAATTATTTTACAGCTTGTTAACCAATTAAATTGATAGACCACAATTCGATAGACCACAACGCACATATGACCGAGTGCAATTAATTAAGTATTATTAAACAAGAACATGCATTAGCAGCTCCTAATTACAATTATTCATTGTAGGGTTAATTGAGCATCTGAGATTTAGGTGCTAAAAGTTCTTGATAGGATCTAATTATAATGTTTATAGACCATAAATAGTTGTCACATACTCAAGGCAAAGTTTAATTGATTGGATCTAAATTATAGATGCAAACTTAACTTCATATATTTCAATAAAATTAACTATATTTATATATAGATTGTGGTTGAAATAAGAATTAGCGGTTTTGCTATGTTTCAATAAAACCGTAAGAATTAGATCTTAAGTGTGCGCAAGAATCTTTGATGAATTAGTAATCACACACTACATATATAATTGCAATTTTATAAATGAAGACAATGTATGAAAAATTAAAATTATATAATATAAATTTAAAATAGCATTGTATATATAATTCGGGTATATGACTTCCCTTAGTGTTCTATTTATGTGTAGGGGTGGCAAATCATGCTGATGTGTCGTGTTCGTGTTTTACTATTGTGTTTCCATTTGATATATTTTACTTGATCAATAATATAGTAATAAGTCCAAGATCAACGAAGATGGTGTACCTATCTTCAAAACTTTTTTGGGATTTAAGAATCATGATTTATTTAACTTGGACTTTTTAAAATTTGTAAAAGTCAAGAAGTATTCATTTGAGATTCAAAAAAATATTAAAAGTCACGAGGTATTCAATTTATTTATCATCACTTTAATTTCTCTGGACTTTGTATGATTTGCTGAGAATTTAAGAACAAAACTTTATACGAAATCTAACACATAATATCATCTCCAAACATAAGATTTTTAAGGATTTTTCTTAAATCTAAAATATTAAAGAGTCTCAGATTTAAAAAGTATTGAAATGTCACTCAAAATTTTAAACGAATATCCTTAATTAAATTTTTTATTCCGTATTTTTAGTATCATAATTTGAGTTGTGCTATACCGTGTTGTGCCATTATATCATTTGTTTCTATAATCATATTTTCTAATCGTGTCATGTCATGTTCATGTTTGTTGTGACAGCAATTTGTCACCCTTATTTGTGAGTTTCTGCAGGATCAAGCACAATCTAAATTGATACCTCTGAAATAAAAGAAGGGCCATTGTGCCCTAAAATTTAAACCTAGATTAATAAATTTGAGCACAAGCTATAACATGTTTCTATCAACTATCAACTTATTCTCAAGGGCAATAATAGTTGAATTATTTTTTTATGTTGTAATTTAACTTTGGTAAAAAAAGTATTAGTTGAAACCTATATCAATCATGAGATTAGACCGGTTTTGGCTTGTTTGGTTTGCATAGTGATTGCAATTTTGGGAAGGAGAAGAAAAAAATTTAAGAGAAAAATTCACCTCTCATTTTCTTTCACCATTTAAAATTGGAGAATTTGGAAGGGGGAAGAATTAACAAATAAATTACCTAAATTACCCGTTTGTCTTCACTATTTAATTAATTTATCTACTTCTTTTATTTTATAAGTGATGTAATAATTTTTTCCTCTATCAAACGAATTTATGTTCTCTTCCTTCTTTTTTACACAACTAAAGCAAATTCCTTATTTAGTTGATGATTAATCAAGTGTAAAAAATTCATATCATCCTTCACGATTTATTAACCGAATGATATAATTGTGAATAAGGCTTTTTAAATCGCAAGTAACGATGATTAATTGCATTTTAATATTATTTTTTATCATAACTATTGAATTTTACATGTATTTTAAAAGTTAATAACTTTTGTATTTTTTATCAGTTTTACATATATAATATATCAAGTAAATCATCGCTTGATGAGCTTCGATTTGTCATCGATATTATATGTATAAAATAAATAAATTATATTTATCTTTATAACAAAAATAAAATTATTTGTTAATATTTCTTAAAAAAATAAAATTATTTATGTTTTAATATATTTATGTATCAAGTAGTTATATGATATAAGTTAGAAAACTTGTTATAATATAACACATGTAAGTCACACAAATAACAAGTAACATTCTAAAACATATAATAATATATATATTTTGTAAAAGAAGTATTTAAATTTTAAAACACTTTTTCTCATTAATATCAAAATTTAAGAATATTTTTTTTACAAGCACCCGTATTATATGTAGGTGTTGTACTAGTTAATTATTAAACCAAATCACAAATCAAGATTTGAAGACAAAATTACAAAGTATATAGTCCCTTGCATTTGTTCCAAAGCAAGGTTTCATGAGAAAACATCAAAATAGCCCCAACACTTGTTTCAAAATTACCCATCAACACTTTAGACACTAGGAATGTCAATCAGACGAGACGAGTCGATTATTGACCTTATCAAGCCATGCTCGATTTTTTTACACCTACTCGAGCTTCATGAGTATGTCTTGCTCGAGGCTCAGCTCGGCAACAACACACAAACGCTCGAAATTTAGTCGAAAGTTTTAATTATAAAATATTGTTCAATAAAGAGTATCTAGATAATCTTACACACATTCGAGTGGCTCGACACACGATCAAGCGTACAAACTACATTTTCGAGCTTGAACTCGAAATGATCCAACTCGAATCGAGCGTTGCCTCGAACGCTCGCGAGTCGCTCTACTCGTTTGTAACCCTATTCATAGTAAAAAAGACAATAATAAACTGAATAATTTCATGACCATATATATCAAACCTAGAAAGACATGCTTTGTAATTTACAGTCTCCACTCAAAATCTAAAACAAACAAATATCAATATGATTCTTGACGTAACNTCCCAAAAAAAAAAAGAAAAAAAAAAGACCCATCTAAGAGGATACTTACTAATTATCAATTATAACAATATTAATTTCTTCAATTACCATCTTGATCAACCATATTTGCAATCAGGCCCTCCAAATCCTTAGCAATCTTGGCCTGCTTATCTGCCATCTCACTCCCTCCTTCATTTCCACACACAACCACATCATCGTCATCATCATCATCATCTTCTTGCAATATCATTCTCTTCAAAAACTCATAATCAGCCACATTATTATCATTACCTTCAATTTTCCTCTTCCTTTTCACTTCATCATCACCAAACACAATATTATTATTATTATTATTTTTGCTCATCTTAAATATCTCTTCGCATGCCGCGGCCCAGCAAGCCCTCATCCTCCTCGACTTTCCTTCGGACTTTCTCAATTCCGACTCGAATTTCTTGACATGAGACTCCATGCGCGAATGCCGGGCCTTGAGCTTCTCGATTTCCATCTTCGACTCGTTTATTCCATTCTTGAGCATGTTCGTCTTAATCTCCACCGCGTTTTTGTTTATATTCCGGTGGGAAGGGTTTATCCGTATCGTCATTTCCCCGTTTTGCCCCCGTTTTGTAATGCTCGTGAGCAAGTATTCTTTTCCGGCTTGGAAGTTTGGGTTTTCGTACTCCCATTGATGGTCCACTCCAATTTTCCTAAAACACTGCCATAAGATAACATATTAATATTAAGTTATTAACTAATCCATGCAAAGAAAAGAATAAATTAAGAGCATGTAATAGAATAATAAATGTGGATACTTAATTAACGTACGTAGTTGTTGAGCTGGTAGACGAAGCTCGATAAGTTGCTGTGTTTGAAGTATTTGGGAAGAATTTCGACGGAGAATTTGATGTGATCCCAAATGATGAAGCTTTCGCCCGAGCGAGCCCAAGAAATGATGGAGTTGGTGCTTGGATCGGTCACAATCTTGAAAGTTTTGGTTAGAAAATCGGGAACAAGTAAGGCCCTTGATGAAGTCCGGTTTTTGGACAAATGAAACGATGATGAGGATGGCCATGTTCCATTGATCTCGTTGTTCATTGTTATTCTGTTTGATTTTTTTTTTATTTTATTTTTTTTTTTTTATTTTTTTTTNTTTCGTTCAATGAGGAAATTGAGGCAGCAAGAGTTTGTGAAAATAGGTTTTAGGCATATTGTGAAAAAAAATCAGGGCCTTTAGTGAGGCTGAAGGTAGACTGGGAATTCGAAATTTGCATGTTTGTACTGTGTACTTTGTTGGAATATGTTCTCAAATTGTATAGCTAAACCCAATCGCGTGCTATTTGGTTCATGCTTTTCACTTGTGGCAATTAATTATGTATTTGGTTAGTTTGATTCTTTTAGATTATTTCATTCATGATATTCGTACAGGTCAGTAATTTGGATTAGGGATAAACAAAATTATTTCTCATATATATTCTTCTGTTATGGCTCGGGCTTGGGTACGTGCTATGTTTAGTGTTATGTCTCAGGCTTGGGTACGTGCTATGTTTAGTGATTGCAGATGCCATTCGAGCCGAGCCATATGATAACTGTTTGGTTTTATTAAATGATCATGTTTTGGTTAGCATAAATTTGGGTTAAACTTATAATGTGCTGCTAATTATGCTACTATTTATAACAATTCATGAATCAATATATATTTTACGGATGAATTTTTGTGAGTGTAATTTTATAGTTGATAAATCACAAAATACTATCAAAATGCAGAAACTGAAGGATACGCAACTGCTCCCTGACTCCTGAGCATCATTCTATTAAACAAAAGAAATGTAGTTTTTTTTACTGCTCATAATAATAGTAATACACCACAAGCAGTAACCATTTATTCCAACACATGATACACAACAAATCTCACATCTAACTGCAAAAATTTTGCTTTCAAAACTTACACGACATTTCCCGGGCTACAAAGACTCCAAAAAATTCAAGAGCTATGCATCGGATATGTAAGAGATAATTTGGACAGTTGTGCAAAACAAAACAAAAGGAAAATGACACTAAGATCAAGATTTCTCTCCTTAAATACCACTCGAGTCCCTTCCAAAGACGAAACGTCTTGCCCAGTCAGATATCACAAGTGCCCTCGTACGCCAGCTCACTAGCTTGCTGCATAGACGAAGACATAAAAAGATCGGCCAAACAAAATCCAATTAGAAAAGCACTTTATTTGGAGTTTAATGTGTTGATATAACCTAAGAATAATACCTGACCGACCCACCTGGCATACACAGAATACCAAAGCCACTGAGTGCTGTGGCCAATCGAGACCCAATCTCCCGGAAGCTGGGCTGCCGTTTGCTCTCCTCCCAATGGAGCAAATTGTCCAAAATGCTTGTACCTTTAGCAAAGTATAGAATATACATGAGAAGAAAAGACATCATGTGACACAAAAAGCTTGTACCTTTATAAATTGCTTACGAGATGGTCAAACAAGTATGAATTTCCACATTCTAATCCAAATTTGTGTAAAAAACTCAAATTACACATTCTCTCAGTTATACTCCATTAGGTTTGAATTTGAAAACACAAAAGGTAAGTAAATAAAAATACAAATACGAAGAAACAACAAAGTGAAACCTGAAAGGGCGAAACCGATGGTGTCCTTCACCCCTGAAGCGCAAGGGCCCTTCCGGATTCTTCTCACACTGCTCCATGCGGTTGAAACAGTCGGCAAGATACGAGCCTTGCTGTGCGGCAACCTGAAATCAAATTCAATCGACAGAAAAAGCAGAAAATTCTTTAACGAAACTAAGGAAAAGAAAAAAGTCAAATTCAAACCAGGAATATCATTGTGAATGTAAGTTGTAACCTGGGCAGTTGCCGGGAGGTTCTTCATTTGAGAATCCACCTGGGAAAGAGCTAACTTGAATTCCTCGAGATTCACTTCAACAGATTCTTTCACAGCATCCCCTTTGGATTCTTTCAACAGATCAACTAAACTGCTCATCCGTCTATTTTTTAAATAAAGTCCTACTTGTGGATACCTCTCACATATGTCATCAAGCACTTCTTGGAATTCCTTTACGGTAAGTGTCCCGGAGCTGTCTTTATCGGCTTTATTGAATATAGCACATATATCTTCCTGCATATGTAAAAGAGTGGCAGTTAATTAAGGCAAAACTCAATAAGAAGAGTTTCTCCTTAACACAGTTTTAAAGGTCTATAGAAGCTAAATAAAGTAGCACGTGTGGCATAATAAGATGCACTTTCATTAATTTTGATATGGAGCTAAGGTGTGATTTTAAGATATAAGAAATGATTAATAAATACCATGACTTTGCGTTGATTTATAGTGGCACAATCTCCGAGTGCGTATATGCTGTCATTTCCTTCTACTCGCAGCCACTCATCTGTCGCTAGTACGCGTCTGTTACCCTGGGGAACATGAATTATTCAGTTCTCAACAATTTTTCGTTTTTGTACTACTCAATTTTGAAATAAAGTCAACGATAACGATAAAATGGAACAGCAGAAAACTCAGAAGATATTACCTGACCAATTTGCTTCATAAAGTCCATTATGACAGGGCGAGTTCCAATTCCTGTTGACCAGACAACCATTCCATATGGCATAGTGGACATAGCCCCACCATTCTTCAATTCTTTGGTGGATATGTCTTTTTCCGACACTTTGACGACCATAGCCCCTGTTTTAACATCGATCCCGTCCCTCTGAAATTTCTCCTCGGCAAAAGCCGTAATTCTTTTGTCAAACCTGGAACACACGTTTCGCATTAAGATCACAACTAAGGAGGTAATATCTATAAATTTGACAAATGTGGATATAATCCACAGGACCGATTATTATTATGACTAATTCAATCAAAATACGTTTCAGTAAAGCAGCAGTAGGTAATACATAAAAGTGTCTTTAAATGAATGCACTTTAAGCAAACAGAAACTTAACATGTTCAGAATATGGTCAGTAGCTTCAAGAAGAGTAATCTTGACTGCCTCTTTGGCCTTGGGGTACAACTTGACCAAATCTTCATTCACATAATCATGAAGTTCTGCTGCAAACTCTACGCCGGTAGGACCTCCACCAACGACGACAAAATGGAGGATCTTCTTTCTTTCTTCATCAGTTAGGTTAGGCAAACTGGCCCTCTCGAAACAATCAATAATTGTCCTTCGGATTCTCTGAGCATCTTCTATTTCCTGCACGAGATAAAAGTTACACGAATCTATTTCAATAAGCCTGGACATCTGATTAAATAAAGAGGATAATGATAATACTAGTAGAATAGCCTACCCCAACTTGCTTGGGAATAAAAGGCTATGTTGATGTTGTTGTTGTTGTAATGATAATACTAGTAGAAGGCAGAGGAGCCTGAGTATGTTACCTTCAGGAATTGGCAATTTTCAGCCACTCCAGGAATGTTAAATGTATTTGCACGGGCTCCAGTGGCAATCACAAGGTAGTCATAGTCGACAATAATCTCCTCAGTTTCGTTTTCGTTGCCAGCCAGATTAGATCGGCAGTAAACTTTCTTGTTATCTGCATCAATCTTGAAGCACTCTGCTTCCCAATAGTGAATACCAACATTTTTCTGAAAGACAGAGTCAACTAAGTGGTAGAACTACAGCCGAACACACAAAGCTGCTAAAATGAATCAGTGTACTTAATGGAGGTGAGAAAAAAACCCAAGTGATCAAAGTCTAAACTGGATCAGACCAAGTTGCTAAAATTTTCCACGCCTTTAATTAGTCAAACAGATATGCTGATTAAGAGAGAGAGAGAGAGAGAGAGTAAAATGCAGTGGGATCATCGAAGCACAAAGAGGGAAAAGTGGGACAACAAGAACGTCAAAGCAACCTGATAGTCTGATACTATTGTTCATTCATTTTGCCACTATTTGAAGATAATTGGAAACAAGAACATAGAGGTCAGGATTTATAGTGTCACTATAAAAAACTTACTCTTCTCACAATGTTGCGTATTGGCTCTACAATACTGCGAGGTTCTACTGTCCCGCAGGTCACGCTTGGCAGTAATGGGGTGAATGCGAAAAAGTTGCGGGGTGATATCACCTGAACATCATAAGACGAGTTCTTCAGGTTCTTCAAGAAACTAGTTCCAGCCCAACCAGTTCCAAGTACCACCACTCTTTTCTTCTTGTTATCAGCCTCCATTGAATTGACAGCATTTATTCCGTCGTTTGATTTAGCCTCAGCGAATGCCACAAGACCCCCACCGCTGCACTTATATACAAAATTTTGAAATTTATGAGGTTATGAAATTGTGTTGATGTGAGTTGATATAATTTCACATAAGATCCTCAAATTACCACTCAACTGACATCCATAACAACACAGTTGATTTGATCTTTAGCTCTTGTGCCTTCTATTTGGATTTTTCTTTCTTTTAATTGGTAAAGGGTTTTCCTCCCTTTGTCATTAGCACAGTTCGTCCAGTTCAGTGAGCATGAAGTCATTTTTTCTCTCTTTTATTTTTATTTAATTGAAAGCCACACACCAACATTTACTTTTTTGTTAAAAAAAATATAAGACACAAATGACCACATATGGATCTAAAGGGATTTCTCCTCGGAGGATGCATCTTACTCATTTACTATCCGACGGCAACCTATTTTAGCTCCTATGATCACACAAGTATTATCACACAATCATTTATATTTCGGAGCAAATAGAACAACAAACATGTAATAATAGCTCATCAGTTTCCACAAAACCCCAAATGAAGAACTAAGACTGATTTAACTTTTTTCAGACACCAACACCTAACTAATTTTAGTAATTCACTAAATGCAATAACTAACTGTGCTATTAAGACATGAAAAATTGTGGAAACCCTTAAGAATAAGTAACATCCAAGTCTGTCTCAAGTCATAGTCACGCACACCTTACCAGTTTCCCCTAAATTTTCCTTCACAGAGGAAATCATACTAAATCGTACAATGAATATATACCATACAAAACCGAGGAGGTCCATAACCGAGCTCATATTATCTAAACAACTAATCTCTTCCCAATAATTTAGAAACTGAAGCACGATCCACCTTTCATAGATCAATCACACACTGACACACACACACACGCGCGCGCACACACCCCAAAAAAAAAGGAATAAAACAAACTTAACCAAATCAACAGCTGAAATAAACAGATAAACAAAATAACATCAACCAGAGACGGTCTCACGATCAAACCAGAAAACAATTTCACATTAAACACTACATAACCCGCAGACCACAAGACTGTACCTGACGGCCAAAACAATCAACGTCTTAGCAAGCGAAGGATTTCGCCCGAAAGTCGTGGAAAACTTCTGGGACGACGTCATTTTCCGCGTTTTACGTAGCTTCCAGTTGCAGATCACCTGAGAACAAACAATAAACAGCCGGCGAAAAGGAACTGCAAACTCAGACTCATGAAGCTAAACGCATAGGCATAAGGAAAGGGATTAGAGAGATAAGAGGCTTACTACGGCTTTGCTTAGAGAGAGAGAGAGAGAGAGAGAGAGAGAGAGAATTTAGGTAAGACGGTCCTTATTGGTGACTGGTGCTTCAGAGCAAGTGTAATGAAAATAAAGCGCGAGATTATCCAGCCCAAGAAAGAGGGAGGAGTGGGCAAGGTAACGTGATGGTCTGCACTGTACCTGAAATTTTCTCTGTAATGTTCTATCAATCAGGAACGTTCTCCCAACTTTCCAAACAAAATTCTATTTGTCAGTACTATTCATCGCCCCCCATTTTACTAGTTACCGCCCTTTAGACGATTTTGCTCTTTTCATTTTTTCTAAACATCTCAGAGGAAAGTGCATGAAATGTCGTCAAATTTGGAGGTACAAAAAATTTTGTGTCCGGCCGCCGGAACCGGACGGCTTAAACGGCCGGTCTGGACGGGCTAAAAGCCGTCCGAAAAGTTCGGCCGGTCGGACGGGCCCTGTCCGAACCGGCCGGCCGGACGGCTTAAAAGCCGTCCGAAAACGGACCGGTTCCGACCAGCCGGACAAATTTTTATTTTTTTTAATTATTATGTTATATATTCGAAATAATTATGTTATAAATTGGACTATATTATTATGTTATAAATTATTATGTTACATTTTAGACTTTATTATGCTATAAATTGGACGTTTATCGTGTTAGGAGTTACAAATTATTATGTTACATGTTGATTATAATATAAATTGGACGTTAGACATTATCGTGTTACGAGTTAGAAATTATTATATTACATGTTAGTCTTGGTTATGTTATAAATTGACGGACGTTAGATAGTATCGTGTTAGGAGTAACAAATTATTATGTTACATGTTATAGTTGATTATATTATAAATTGGACGTTAGATATTAACGTGATCGTGTTAGGAGTAACAAATTATTGTGTTACATATTAGACTTCATTATGCTATAAATGGACGTTAAATAATATCATGTTATGAGTTACAAATTATTATGTTTACATGCTAGAATTAATTATCTTAATTTAACATGTTCTAAAAATATAAATATTGTACTATAAAGCAGGAGTCATGGAAAGATTTTGGAGGAGATGGTGTTGATTACAGTCTGCGTTTCGATACCTGTACATTATATAATAGTGCTCAGGACGCTATTGAAGTTGCAAAACACCCGACAATGCTGAATGGTTTCTGGCCGCGCGTCGTAACGCGGCAAAATCATAATTTATATTTTTCCTCAACTAACCTCTACTAACTAGTAGTAGTGGCGAGCAAGGGTCGATCCCACGAGGAGTATGAATCAAATCGTGAATTTTCTCGTATTAATTGAAATTATAAAAAGCGATAAATGATTTAAAAACTAAACTTATTAAAAATCCTAATAAACAAAGGAAATAAAAATAAAATAGAGTAAATAAAGAGAAGTTTCTAGTTCACGGTTCCGTCTACACCCTCGACTGACTCGTCTAATCAATTCTGGTATCAAATCTCGCTATCTTATGAAATTACTAGCCCTAGGAAATGACACGGTCAGTTACCCGAATTTTTCCTTATTTTTAATTTAACCGCGAGACGCTCTACGATGAAACCTGACTTCTTGTACAGTCTAGAAAAGTTTTCAAGATTTAATACAATTAGCCGCTTTACGAATTAGAAAAATAGGCTAGACTAAGTAGTGAACTCAACCGCGTTCGTTCACTTAAATAGGCCGTGTTATCCCCGGTAGTTACCATCTTCCGGTTACCTCTTATGAATTAAGCACAACAACAATTACGGATTGCAGGCCTAATTCAAATGTAGATATGAAAAATCTAATCTAGGTGATCAATCTAAACAAGACTAACACATAATGGTGAATTATTCAAAATAACACAAACAATTCCAAAAAGACAACTCAATAATCAACCATGAAAATTAATCAAACATCGTCGAGTCATAGGATTCGACATCCCCGGAACTAGAAATAAAACCTAAGCTATCATAATAAATAAAAATAAATAATAGATAAAAGAGAGAGATTAATTATCTCCCTCGTGTGCGGGTGCGGCCTCCCTCCGCAATTCGTCAGGCTCCCTCGTATTTTCTTCTCTGTTCGCGTTCTCTTTTCTCTTCTCTGGCTGCGTGAATAATATGTGGCGGCTCTCAAGACTCCTTTTCTTCCTGCTTGCGTGAATGTATCTCTATTTGCGTAATATAATTCCCTCCTTTGCTGCATATATATTTCCTCTCAAAGTGTCCAGCCCACTTTTTCTTATATACCAAGTCAAACAAGGAAAATAAATTCCCTTTTGACTTATTTTTCCCAGCATATCAGCCCATTTAACACATCCTCCACGTAGAAATTAACACCTGGGCCAATAATATTCACTTCCATGGGCCAAATTATATTATTTTCCTCTTGCCATAATACGTAGTCGTATGGGCTGGATAGATACATGGGCCCTGTTGATCCAGTACGGGGTGCTGTTGGGTTAGTACGGGGCAGTACGGGACACCCCCATACTGTCTTCTTCAACTTTCCTTCAACGTCTCGTCGTCCATAAAAACACTCTAATATCCTAAAAATAAATAATAAAAATATCAAAGCACCAGAATTCATATAATAAATAAATAAGTCGAAAAATAATATAAGTGCGATAAAATTAAGCATATAAAAATACGCTAATAAATATATAAATACGCACTTTTTTCGACCAATCAGTTTCCAATTAATAATTTCGAGCCACAAAAAGAAAACGGTCAGGCTTTTGAAATGCCATAGAGGCGAACGGTACAGAGGCACAGGCAGAAATTCTAGAAAGACAAAAACGAATAAGTGCGGTTGCAATTTTGAGATCAAAGTAAAAAAAGTGTCCGACGCTCCATATTGGAGGATCTGTAGATGTAGCAATGAAAAGAAGGGCTACCATAACCATACATTTGCTATGTATCCTGAGGGTCATCGCCAGTTGAGCGGCCTCAGCGCTTCATCTAAGAAAATTATTCGTGATATGACGGAAATTATGGCCGTCATATCACGAATAATTTTTGAGCGGCCTCAGCCCCGGCAAAAATTATGGCCGCGCTGAAGGAAAAGAATCCGGGAGACAACGTTCATGTGCGACAGGTATATATATTTATATCTTATAATATATGTTTTAATTAACTTTTGAAGTTAGTTATTATAATTATTTTAATTGTTTATATGTAAAAGTTGTTGTAATAATTAATAAATTTTATTATATTTACTAATGTATTATTATTGTGATAGTTAATAATTTTTTTATCAAATTAATCGCATTAATATACTTTTTTATTTATTAATACAATATTTTTTTTTTGTTTTAAATTATAATAATCATTATAATTAACGTTAATCGGTGACAGGTATATAACTTTAGAGGTAAGCTGCGGAAAGAGAGTTTCGACGGTAGAGACGTTCCTTCTCAGCTTATGCATTTGGCCGTGAGCAGCAAGTATACAGTTTATGCAGAATCCGATCCGAACACGAAAGCGTTGACGCATATATTCATGGCCCATCCTGCGTCGATCAATCTATTCCGGACATATCACTGGTTTGTCGGCATAGATTCCACGTATAAAACCAACAGGTATGTTACTTTATAAATACTTTATTACTATGAATCTTAAATAGTGTGTTTGATTTAGTAAACTTTTATTTGATTATATTTTTGTCTTCTTGGTCTCATTTGCACAGGTACAAGATGCCGTTGGTCGAGATGATTGGGATAACACCGTGCAACCAGAACTTCCTAATTGCGTAGGCGCTCATCAGGGACGAGAAAGAGGCCAGTTACGACTGGGTTCTAGAGAAGTTGAGACTGCTGATAGGCCAAGGCGTATATCCTTATGTTGTTGTCAGTGACAGAGGTTGGGTTTACTCACTCCTATTCAGAGGTATTTTCCTGAATCAGCCCACTTACTCTGAACGTGGCACATCAACAAGGATGTGGAAGCCAAAACCTACCAACTATTTGGGAAGAGTAAGAAATTCTCGGAGATTTTCACGCACAGTACGTGGAAGGCGATTGCAGAGGCCAGTACGTTCGATGCCTACACCGATGCCGTTGCCGAGCTATACGCAAAATATTCAAAGTCCCCAGAGGTGATACGGTATGTGGAGAGCACATGGTTAGGGCACCGCGAGAAGTTTGTGAAGGGTTGGACCAACCGAGTGACACATTTTGGAAACACAACTTCCTGTAGGGTGGAGAGTGCCCACTCTGTGTTGAAGAAGTGGCTTCAGACGTCCACCAGCGCGCTCGATACAATTTGGCAGAAGATTAATAAGCACATCGATAATCAAGTGACTGAAATCAAGTACGTACTGCAATTTTTAAATGCGTTATTATATTACTGCATTAATTAATTATAATCTAACGTTATGTAACGTATTATCAGGACGGTGCTTGAGGCCTCGAGATCTAAGAAGAATACACGGTATAAGGGAATCCTTTTCGCGAGCGTGATACTGAGGGTCTCGCATTACTGTCTGAGTTTATTGGACGCTGAACTTACGAGGATGCACGGCTTGGACGCCGATGTTTACACTAGCTGCGGCTGTGTATTGCAGCTCACTCATGGACTTCCTTGTGCCTGTCTGCTCTGTAACGCAATTGATTTCAACATTCCGATTGATCTCGGAATGATTCACCAGTTCTGGAGAACGCTCCAGATATTAGAGCCATGTAATTTAAGGTTAATGCTTTATTTATAATTTTCTATTAAAATACATTATTTGGTTTAATTCATTTACTTTTTTATCGTATACTTATAGGGACTGGTCATCAGAGCCAGGCGAGCCAGGCTGCATGGTCAGATGCGGAGTTCTTCAGACGCTTGTGAGTGAGGTTGAAACCCGCGATCCCGCAACGATGCGTTACGTGAATCAGTTCATGTACAGTCATCTTTACCCAGACCAACAGGATTATGCGGAACCTGAGGTTAAGGATAACCCGCGAGGTCGTCCCAAGAAAACTAATTCAACTAAGCGTAAACCATCTGCTTTTGAGTACAACGATAGATCGCGAGGTCGAAAATCGAGTCGTACGACCACTTCTTCGCGTGGACAGACAAGTTCGTCTTCTCAACAGTCACAAGGGGATGAAGGTCATACATTTTTTTTTTAAATATGGCTGAGCGTTAATTAAAGTATTTATATGATTATATAAATTGTGACGTGAAATTATTATGATATTTATTGCAGAGTTTAGACCAACAAATATATTTGGATTTTCAATGTGGCAATCAATCCCCTCGCATATGTTGGACTACATAGTGAGTTACCTGAATGTGGAGGCGGATGGTAACTGCGGATTTCGGGTCATCGCGAGTCACGTGTATGGTCACCAGAAGTACTGGGCAGATGCAAGAGAAAACATTGCGAAAGGAGGTCGACAGCCACCGTGAATTGTACGAGTACATCTATTTTAGAGATATTGACGCCGGACTTCGTCGCATAAGGTGGGCCGACGGCCCTTGTGGACAGGTTCACTGGTTCGAAGTTCCGCAGGACCTCTACGCCGTTGCGACCCTATTTAATGCGGTTGTCGTTCTGTTGAGCTCTGGTCCGCAAGGTGGGCAGCACGACTTATTCAGCACCAGCGGCGGATACAGGATTTTTTATCAGCCAGGGCAATATTATATGATAAAATACTTAGTTTTTTCTTGTTTAAATTCACTTCAATTTAAAAAAAAAATTACAACTTTTCAGTCAAGGTCGAGAAGGTAATTGTCCACGACGCAATTTCATATTTTGAAACCGATGCATAATAGCATCATTGCTAATGCTATTAAATACATCTTTCTCAATTAACATAAGAATTTTTCAAATTCAAACCTCAACAGTCATCAACAATCAACAGAAGCCAACAAACTCATTATGATAAGTGTGACTTGTGAACTAATAATAAACTTCTTTACAAGTTGCTGCAGTAGCAGTGTACCAGCCATGAGAGGATGAGCCGACTAAAAATATAATTCAATTCAGTATTTCAGTTCTTGCATAAATTGTACACACAACAAATTACCGAGAGCCAGGTTCGTTCGATGGAGACAAAATTGAATTAAAAAGGAAAAACAAATACAATATAATTTAATACAAACACAAATTGAGTTTAAAAATTCACCAAAAAAAAAAATGATATGAGTAGCTGAACAATAAAACACTTACATTACAGCTAAAGCGGAGAAATTCGATCAAAACATTTAAGCAATTTGCAAACCCGTTCCCGTCACTTCAGTCGTCCTTGAAGTTGAGAACAAATTTTCTTTTGGATATGAATAAGGAAGAACGAGCGATTAAAGATAGAAGATGAGAGTTGGTTGATGTTCAGTGACCAATTTTGAAATTAAGGGATTTTTTTTTATCGAAAGAAAATTGGGGAATGGGTGTAATAGCCCAGTTCTGTATTAATAAAATGACAGTTTTTAGTTCCCAGTTGAACTATTTCTTTTTATTAATAATGCTCGTCTTGAGTTCCGAGCCCAGTTATTAGCTATTCAATCTCAGTTATTAATTCCAGTCCATTCTTTTTAGCAATGGATTTTATTCAATCGAAATTAATTATTTCAGTTGACGAATAATCGAAACCGAGTATGTTTCGATAAATCGTCCAAGTCAAGCCGTGTCCAGAACTGAGTCGTTCGGTCACGAGTATCGCGCCTAACCAATTCTCGAGCCTAGTAATCTCGAGTCTTGTTCGAGCCCTAGTCGTGCTCATAGCCTTACTTAGAATATTT
>BKCP01004505.1:715102-755117 GCA_008636005.1 Striga asiatica | reverse complement strand
AAAAAAAAATTACCTTGTTAGAGAAGAGTCATTTGCCGATGCCGTAGGATTTTTTCGACATTTTTTCGAATTTTTTTCGGTGCTCGAATCGCTCGTTGAAAGTTCGAGAATTTAGAGAGATAGAGTCCGAAAAAGGGTTAAGGGCAAAAGAGTAAAGGGGGGACGGTGACTAGTAAAAGGGGGGCGGTAAATAGCAATTGAGATTTGCCAATTGGCTGATACTGTATTTGTTCTTTTAATAAATGAGTCTAATTAATTATTTGAGTTCGACGTACTTAGGCGGGATCTAAAATTAAAATTAAATATTTTACTTTTAATTATGTTCACTATATGGAAAACAAACTATTTCAATTTTATAATAAATTCACACATTTAACTTTAAATAATAATATTAAGATATTATAAAGAAAATATAATAATAGAATTTGTATTTAACAAAAAAAAAAAAACTGCAGCCAAGACCCACCTAACACCGACTAACTTTTTGGCCTATTTTTTCGGTTGATTCATGCAAATAGGAGGCAACACCTAACGATTAGGTCAATTTTTAGTACAATGTATTTAAGTAATGAGCAAAACAAATCCTAACTTTGGGGAAGGCTATAGTCCCGCGAGAGAATGATTCCCTTCATTAATTTAAAGTCATTAGATTCATTGGTTTGATATAAACTATATAGTCAAACAAAGGTGAAGTGACAGTTTCTTATTGGTGTTTTATATGAAAGAATGGTCTTGGAAATGTAGCATTTTGCCCTAACTTTCACATGTCGTAATTGAGTTTGACTTTGCGAGTTGCTCAACTCTAATAACAAAACTTTTATCTCATGGTGGTGTTGGGCATTTTACCAATGGAATTTTCATATGCATAAAGATTATATATAATAGTAATTTCATGCGGATTGTAAAAAGAATAAATTGAATTACATTGATAAAATATCTAAGAGAAAGCTTTTTTTTTTTTTATTTAATTTTCTCAAAAACGTTAATACTACGATTCAAAATGCTAGCACGAAAATTATTGTTCAAATTATTAGTCAATTCGAAGAACTTTGTTAAATCTGCAAATCTTGAGAAAAACTGTGACTTTGTAGCCTATGTCAGATGTAATCCACTCTAGTTTTACCATACTTGAAGCCATAGTTAAATCTGCAAATCTCAAAAAATATGATTCTCAAATAAAATTTCCAATCATGCTTGCTGACAAGCCCACCAAAATATGAGCCACCCACAATTAAACTACCTAAATCTCATGCATTCCAAAAACACAGTGCTTCACGAACACTGCTCCTATTTCAGGCTCTTTGCCTCCTTTCCTGCTTGTGACCTGAGTTGAATATAAAACATCTTATGTCAAAAGTTTGGGTACCAAAACCAAATTTCTGCCATAAAAATTCACACATACAGGTCAATTAAAATAATAAATAAATAAAAAGATGGGGGTTTTGATATGTTCGAACTACCTAAAATAATAAAAATTAAATTCAATTAAAATAAACACGAAGATGAAAGATTCAAGATTTAACTAGAGTAAATCACGGAGATAAAATATCCAACCAAAGGAAAAATTCGTAGAAATGGTTCAATGATTCGATCATAGATGCAAAGATAATTCTCCTACTCTCAATTAAACTGGTTATGGTTATTGGTACGACCTAATAACCTATCCTACCTTACTTGCTCGATAATCAGGATACGATCTCTAATTATTTCTCCAATCAACAGACAGTCCTAGATACGATCATAGGATTTAATCTATCAACAGCATTAAAACTAGAAGGATCACCAATTCTAGCCAACAAACACACATGTAGGATCATTTAGATTAGATCATAAATCTCCCTAAACATAAAATCGAAAACCCTAAGTAATCAACTATGTTCTTCGCCACCAATATTAGAACAATCAAACAATTACGGATTTAATGTCCTAAATGGCGATATGTTATTCTGATAATTGAACAAGAGCTCTTTTGCATCAATCAATCAAAATAACAATTGGTAATAAACACAAGAGACATACGAATAAATGAGAATAGGGAATTGAAAACACAATTAGATCTCACAAATCATGTAGAACCAAATCATGAATAATCCTTTGGCTGGAAAAATAATTTAGCTATCCATAAACATGGTAGTCTTCTCCATAATATTCATCTAAAAATAAATGAAGACAGTAGAAATAAAATAAACTGTAAAAGAACTTCTGTCTGTGTCGTCCCAAGCAGATCGCCAAGCAGATCTCAGATCAGCCGAACAGATAAAAAAAAAATAAAACGTGAACTGAATGGAGAGAGGAAGAGAAGAGAGAGAAAAATAATACCTAGCAGTCTGATTTATTATCAGTCTAATCCTAATCCCAAAAGAAATACGTAGAAAATAATCTTCTCTCTCAAAAAATATCCTAATAAATTAAAATAGTCTATAAATAAATAAATTCCATAAAGTCTTTTATTTCTCTTTCCAACTCCCTCCTTCCTTCTTCTAACTCTTGTAGGAAATTAGCGTGCCCACGCCTTAGCTCAAATTCGTCTCTTTCGCCCTTCAATCATCATAAAATCACAAAGTTCGAGATATCCTACAAAAATATAAAAAACAATTAAAATCAATAAATAAGCTCAAATAAACACCGGAGAAGTATGGAAAACATGACAATTAACATGCCAAGAATACGACTTATCAAAGAGTTGGCTAAGCCCGAACCGAAGAAGGGAAGGGTAAGCTCGCCTCGAAGAATATCACCGAGTAGGAGGTCACCCAGGAGAGAAGGGCGTGGTAGGATAGATCGAGGACGAGAAGATAGGTGGAAGGATCGACCAGTACTTGGGGGAAAGAGGTTCCAACATTTTACACCCCTCAACACGAAGATGGGAGAAGTATTGGGGGCCATCGAGAGGAAGATCGAGGATAGGGAAGTGACGTGGCCAAGGTCGAGACGCGAAGGACCAACACAACCCAGGTCGGACAGATATTGTCGTTTTCATAAAGACTATGGGCATAAGACTGAGAAGTGCAGGCACCTTAAGGGCGAGATCGAGCGCCTAATTAGAGCTGGGTACCTTAAGGAGTTTGTGTATGAAGAAAGGATGAAGGGAAAGGATAAGGGAAAGTGTCGGGAGGATTCGGTGGAACGGAGTGATCGAGATAATGATGAGGAGGGAGACCCTCGAGGAGAGAAAGGTGATCGAGGAGGCAAAAGAAGACGAGATAGTCGAGATCGAGGAGGTCAAGATGATCATGGCCCTGTGAAGAGAGGAACAATCTATATGATTTCAGGGGGCCCCACTGATGGAGACTCGAATAATGCAAGAAAAGGGCATGTTAGAGCGATAAAGAGGAAGAGAGAGGAGGTGGGGATCACTGCTCGAATGCCAGAGATAAGTTTTCGAGCGGAGGACGCAGAGGGAATAGCGTTGCCCCACAATGATGCGCTGGTGATAACGGCGGAGGTGGCTGAACAAAATTTGACCGCGTGTCGTTACACGACAAATTTGAATTTATAATTTTTCCTAACTTACCCCTACTAACTAGTAGTAGTGGCGAGCAAGGGTCGATCCCACAGGGAGTGTGGTATAAACAGTGAATTTATTATATTAATTAGATTATAATAAAAATGGGGGGGTTTGGTTTATTACGAAACTACTAGCAAAACGTGAAATTAAACTAGAACTAGAAATAAATGACTAAAATGCAAATGATGATGAAATGGAAAATAAATAAAAATAATCTAGCAAAGATGAGAATGGAATCGGTTCCAGGTCGGTCTACACCCTCGAATAACTAGTCCAATTAATGCATTTATCAAATTTCACTCGTTTTCTAAAACTACCGGTCCTAGATAGCAATAAGCTCTGCTACCCGAATTTTCCCTTAATTTTTACTTAATCGAAATAGGCTCTTCAATTAATTCTAACTAGCGAATAACTCGGAATAAGCTCTCCTAATTTAATCCACTAGTCGCATTAAAATCTAGGAAAATAGACCGATCTAAGCCACAAACACGTAAGCTCGGTTCATGTAACTTATGTTGTGCTATCCCTAACAATGCACGACTGTTAGTTGCTACAAACGAAATAAAAGCGACGACAATTACGGATCGAAGCCTCAAATCTAGCAATTAACATGCAATTCATAACTTAGGTGATCAAGCTAAATTAAAAATCACACATTATGACATGAAAATAGAATAACACAATCAACTTTATACGACGAGTAAAACAAAATAAATAGCATTAATCAAACATAGTCATCGAGGGTTCAACGTCCCTAGAACCGAAATAGTGTTTAGCTACACATAGCTAAATGATAAAAATAAAAATTAAAATTCATGTTCTTCAATCAAAAATAAGAAAAACAAATAATAAAATAGCAAACTCCTTTAATGTCCACGGCCGATCCGATTTCTCGCAAATAAATCCTCCAGCTCTTGGTACTCTCTCCCTGTTAAAACAAAAAGAATGCCTTTTTATTTTTCCTTCTCTCCTCCCTTTGATGCGTGCAGCTCTTAGGATTTTTTTTGAGTCCAAATCCCCCAAAACTCTCCAAATTAATTCCATTTCTTTTTTCCAAGTCAAACCAATAACAAATAATTGAGAGTCCACTAGCAATCCACTTCTTTGCTCTTCAACACCATCCGCAGCACAAGTCCTCCAATTCAACAAAATTTAATTATTTACTAATCCATTAAGCATTGCCACGCCTAGTCAATAATTTTTGGCCACGTCATCGCTTACTTAGCTGCCACATCTTTTATATGCTTAAGAACTGCAAAATAAACACAAAATACGAATATTGGTGTATGTCCGTTCACAAAATAAAATACGTGAGAAAACTTGTAAAATACACTAAAATCCAATACTCAAATATTTAAATTAAATCACAAAATAACACAAGATTTCTCACGTATCAAATCTCCCCAAACTAAAACGTTGCTTGTCCCCAAGCAACATAAAACTAGAACACAAAGAACGGACAACCGAAACAAAACAAGTACGTAGAATTTTCGCTCAGGTCCTCGCACATCTCACATAGTGCATAGCTACAACTCCTCAATTAGTAATCCCGGACTCGAAATGGAATCATCTTTGGAACGCCAACAATCAAATATCAATTCAGTGAATCACCGCAGTTTGTCAATCTCTACACCGAGTATACCAATCATGCAACTAACGACATCCCTTTCTTTGTCAACCGGTTTAGTTCCTATTCGCTTCTAGCCAGAAATCAAATGCCTCGATATTTTTTTTCTCTTTTTATTTTTTTTTTATTTTTTTATTTTTTTATTGTTATTTTTTTTTGGGAACGGCAGCTCCGTCACAGTCCATGGTATTTAGCTATTCGTGCGAGAGGTATGCACTAAAGCTTCACAGACTGGCAGCTGTTGCAGCCCACGATCATTTTTTTTTTCTTTTTTTTCTCAACAACTATTATTTTCTCCTCCACATTCATTATTCACACCACCTTTTTTTTTTCTTTTCTTTTTTTCTTTTTTTTTTTCGAGACAATCAACTCCTAACTTTCCACGTCAAGTTACCGCACGAAATCAACATCAAGCAGAATAGTCACCAGCACATTTCAAGAATATAAACAGTTCAAGACCAACTCACAACAAATAAAACACATAAATGTCAACCGTCATGTCTTTGTCCCTCGAATGAAAACACCTCAAGAATTTAACCAGAAATCATTAATCTAAGTCATCATAACTAGCACGTTAATATCAATAGACACTCAAATCATCATTGCGAAATTCCACATACGACACTAAAACTCAATCACATTATTTTTTTTCCCTCTTTTTTTTTACTCAGCCACAACCAAAGCAACTAAACAGCAAAAGCAAACACAACCAGGCATGACTCTAAACAAATCAACATCAGCTAACCAAAACAGACCCAAGCAAAGAAACATATATGCACAGAAAAATACCCATCAACAACTCTCCCCAAACTAAATCTCTACTATAAAGCACAATAAGGGAATCGAAATCACCAGATCATCGACGGGTGGTCCTCTTTGCTCGCTGCTGTTGTGAGTCCTCTGTCGCTCATCGACTAATGTGAGTTCTTCGTCACTGCCTGAATCGTCGGTGCAAATCTGGTGCTCGACCGGATCTTCGGGTGGGCTGTTATCGGCGGCCCCGATAGCAGTACGAAATGCTGTCAGGCTATTATCGGGGGAGGCAGTAGCAGTAGAAAATCCACTCGAATAATTATCGGGGGTGGCGGTAGCAGTACGGTCCTGCTCCGTTTCGCCTTGTTCTTCATTCTATTCATCGTTTAGCTCAAAACTACGCTCGTCCAGCACCTCCAAGTCCGTGTTGCTGCTCTTCTGAAACAAGAATTCAACCGTGGAGATAAAATTGAACTAATCAAAATACTAATACCAATAGAAAAAAAAAAAAAAAAAAAAAAAAAAAAACAAATATTGGGTTGCCTCCCAACTAGCGCCTTTTTTTATTGTCGTTGGCTCGACTTATTACTTCCCTTATACTTCAACCTATCCATGGAGGATTCAGAGGTGGCCTCAAAGGAGGCACAAACCTTGCATCACCATGCTTCTTCAAGATCCTCTTATCATGTGTCGGCAAAGATTTTATTTCGAGCTTCGGAGCCTGCACAATAGATGGCAAAATTTTCTGGTGAGAGTCTGATAATTTAATAAAATTAAGTTCATACCTGGGAGGAACATGTCCTCTCTCATGCAATGCCATGCCGATCTCCCTCAATTCTTTGGCTCGATTGCGAAAACCGCCACCGTCCTCGTCTGCTATCAGGGGGGCGATAACAGACTGTCGCACCCAATGCTCGATGCAATCACTACTTCTAACTCATCATTTCGACCATAAGTCTCCATATATTCCTGTGCTAAAGGGTCAATAACATCAAGCATATAGACGGAATCATCACAATCATTAGGATATTTCATAGTATCAAAAATATTGAACTTGGCGACTTGTCCATCAAACTCCATCGTAAGAGTGCCCTGTCGAACATCAATCATCGTTTGGGATGTATTCAAAAATGGTCTTCCCAATAAAATTGGGGTGGAGTTTGAGGACTTATCATCCATGTTCAGCACATAAAAATCAGCAGGAAACACAAGATCATTAACTTTTACAAGCACATCCTCAACAACGCCGTCGGGAAAAGTGGTACTACGATCGGCGAGTTGGATAACAACCCCGGTTTGTTTTAAAGGACCCAAATTCAGAGAATTAAAAATAGAACGAGGCATAACATTTATCGAAGCACCCAAATCTAACATAGCTCGTTCTATTTTTGAATTCCCGATTATACAAGGAATGAAGAACATACCTGGATCACTCCTCTTCTGTGGCAAGCTCTTCTGGAACACCGCTGAGACATTCTCACCCATTATCACCTTCTCGTTCCCCTTCAATCGCCGCTTATTCGTGCACAAGTCCTTCAGAAACTTCGCATATTTTGGAACTTGCTTTATGGCGTCGATTAGGGGAATATTGACCTCAACCTTTCTGAAAACGTCCAAGATCTTCTTTCCAGAGTCGTCTTTTTGTTTCTTATTGATTCTCGATGGAAACGGCAAAGGTTCAGTCCACCTCGGCTCGGTTTCGACGGACTTTTTCTTCATTTTTGCTCCAGCCGTACTGTTATCAGGGGGGGCGGTAGCAGCAGAATCTTGAGTATTTTCACCATCTTCTTTCTCGTCCGCATCTTCCTTCGATGGAATAGGACCCTCGGGGGCTGGGAGCTCCTTACCACTTCTCAATGTGATGGCGCTGACATTCCTCGGGTTCGTCTCTGCTTGGGACGGCAGTTTGGAGTTCACTTGCGACTCTAACTTGTTCACGTGATTCGACAATGAGGACATTTGCCCCTCCAAGTTCTTAATGCTGGACGCCATGCTCTCCATCAGCTTCTTCATCTCCGAAGATGAATCATTCGGTGGAGGGTTAGTGTTGTACTCCCCCGTGCCTTGGTACCTTTGGTAGCCTTGTCCCCTTTGAAAGTTTTGGGGCTGCCTTCGGTCTTGCTCCCCAAATCGATTGCCGCTATTATTTCCCCACCTCAAATGTGGATGATCTCGCCACCCCGGATTATAGGTGTTCGAGAATGGGTCGTAGTTACGTCCGCCACCATTGTTCGCCCCAACTGCATTGGCTTGGGCCTCAGTCGTGTTCACTGTCCATGGACAGTCCTCGGTAGTGTGATCCACCGTCTCGCATAGGCCACATGGTCGGACCCTCGATGCTTGACCCACAGCCAACTGGCGAACCACGGAAGTTAACTCCTTGAGCTGTGCTTGTAGCGAGTCGGTCCCTTCTTCTTGAACCGGCTTCTGCAAGATGCCACGAGTACCAAACTGTTGAGAATTAGCTGCCATGTTGGCAATTAACTCTCGTGCCGCCGTAGGAGTTTTGTCCATAAGTGCACCGCCACTAGCTGCATCCAGCATATTCCTCTCCATGAGTAAGAGGCCTTCATAAAAGTATTGGATCAGTAGCTGGTCGGCCATCTGGTGTTGTGGACAACTTGCGACTAGCCTCTTGAACCTTTCCCAGTATTCGTACAAAGTCTCTCCTTGCATTTGTCGCACCCCACAAATTTCTTTCCGAAGAGCGGCGACTCGTATCGCCGGAAAATACCTCTGGAGGAAGGTCCTCTCCAACTCTGCCCATGTAGTGATCGATCCCGAGGGCAAGTAATAAAGCCAGTCCTTTGCAACATCCTTGAGAGAAAATGGAAATGCGCGTAGCTTGACTTGCTCTTCTGTAACCCCGGTGGGTTTCATGCTGGAGCACACCGTGTGAAACTCCTTCAGATGTTTGTGTGGGTCCTCTCCAGCGAGACCATGGAATGAGGGTAGCAAGTGAATCAGCCCGGACTTCAACTCGAAGGTGGTATCGTTCATCTCCGGGAAAGTTATGCAAAGTGGTTGTTGCGGTAGTACGGCATTAGCAAGTTGCCTCAACGTATGCTCCTCGTTCGCCATTGTTGTGTTCTCGGTGATAAGATTGGTGAACTCCTGGCTCTGGTCGCTGTCACTTCCTTCCTCTGAGTCCTCGCTTTCGATTTCGAATTGGAAACCCTTGTCGAGAATCGCTTCCTTCTCTTGCCGAGCTTTCTTCCTTAGCTCGGTATCCCGTCTCGTGATCTCCGAATAATATTCCAAATCTTCAGCCCCTGAAGACCTTGTTTTCATTCACCTACAGAAATCAAGAAGAAGTTTAGCTCAAACGTGACAAGATTCGGAAATAATTTGACGTAAAATCCCGACGTATTTTCTGTTATCACCGGGGGCGATAACAGAACAGCAACGAAAATTCACACAAAAAAAATACTAACTAACACAAATAAAATCACTATTTATATCGCGCCACTCCCCGGCAACGGCGCCAAAATTTGACCGCGTGTCGTTACACGACAAATTTGAATTTATAATTTTTCCTAACTTACCCCTACTAACTAGTAGTAGTGGCGAGCAAGGGTCGATCCCACAGGGAGTGTGGTATAAACAGTGAATTTATTATATTAATTAGATTATAATAAAAATGGGGGGGTTTGGTTTATTACGAAACTACTAGCAAAACGTGAAATTAAACTAAAACTAGAAATAAATGACTAAAATGCAAATGATGATGAAATGGAAAATAAATAAAAATAATCTAGCAAAGATGAGAATGGAATCGGTTCCAGGTCGGTCTACACCCTCGAATAACTAGCCCAATTAATGCTTTTATCAAATTTCACTCGTCTTCTAAAACTACCGGTCCTAGATAGCAATAAGCTCTGCTACCCGAATTTTCCCTTAATTTATACTTAATCGAAATAGGCTCTTCAATTAATTCTAACTAGCGAATAACTCGGAATAAGCTCTCCTAATTTAATCCACTAGTCGCATTAAAATCTAGGAAAATAGACCGATCTAAGCCACAAACACGTAAGCTCGGTTCATGTAACTTATGTTGTGCTATCCCTAACAATGCACGACTGTTAGTTGCTACAAACGAAATAAAAGCGACGACAATTACGGATCGAAGCCTCAAATCTAGCAATTAACATGCAATTCATAACTTAGGTGATCAAGCTAAATTAAAAATCACACATTATGACATGAAAATAGAATAACACAATCAACTTTATACGACGAGTAAAACAAAATAAATAGCATTAATCAAACATAGTCATCGAGGGTTCAACGTCCCTAGAACCGAAATAGTGTTTAGCTACACATAGCTAAATGATAAAAATAAAAATTAAAATTCATGTTCTTCAATCAAAAATAAGAAAAACAAATAATAAAATAGCAAACTCCTTTAATGTCCACGGCCGATCCGATTTCTCGCAAATAAATCCTCCAGCTCTTGGTACTCTCTCCCTGTTAAAACAAAAAGAATGCCTTTTTATTTTTCCTTCTCTCCTCCCTTTGATGCGTGCAGCTCTTAGGATTTTTTTTGAGTCCAAATCCCCCAAAACTCTCCAAATTAATTCCATTTCTTTTTTCCAAGTCAAACCAATAACAAATAATTGAGAGTCCACTAGCAATCCACTTCTTTGCTCTTCAACACCATCCGCAGCACAAGTCCTCCAATTCAACAAAATTTAATTATTTACTAATCCATTAAGCATTGCCACGCCTAGTCAATAATTTTTGGCCACGTCATCGCTTACTTAGCTGCCACATCTTTTATATGCTTAAGAACTGCAAAATAAACACAAAATACGAATATTGGTGTATGTCCGTTCACAAAATAAAATACGTGAGAAAACTTGTAAAATACACTAAAATCCAATACTCAAATATTTAAATTAAATCACAAAATAACACAAGATTTCTCACGTATCACTGATTTTGATGTGAAAAGGGTGTTTATCGATACGGGAAGCTCGGTGGATGTGATGTTTTATGATTGTTTTGTGCAGATAAACAAGGAGCTCAACCTCGACTTGAAGCCGGTAACCACAGCCCTATATGGATTTAACGGGGGTGAGGTTTTGCCGATGGGAGAGGTGAGCCTTTCTGTGGCCTTGGGGCAAGGAGTGACGAGGAAAGTGCGAATGGTGAGGTTTGTGGTGGTTGGAGCGGAGTCCTCGTACAACATTATCATGGGAAGGACTATTTTGAATGCTTTCCAGGCGGTCGTGTCGACGTACTACATGACGATTAAATATCCGGTGGGAGAAAACGTTGGTGAGGTCACAGGAGATCAGCTTACCTCGAGGAGTTGCTATCAGACCACGGTGAGCAATAATAAGCAGCTCTCGAGGAAGCGTGCGAAGCCCGAAGAGGAGGTACCGAGCCGACCTGGGGGTTCAAGGTCGAGAGAAGAAAAGGTGAGAGCTGACAAGGGGAAGGAGAAGGGGGAGATGCAGCCAGGAGGGGAGATTGAAGAGATCCAGATGGTAGAAGGGTGCGAGGAGAGGAAATTCCGGATTGGCAAGGAAATTGAGGAGCCCGTAAGGTCGAAATTGATAGGGTTGATTCGAGAGTTTGCGGATGTCTTCGCATATACGGCAGAAGAGTTGACAGGGATAAAAGCGGAGGTGATTGAACATCGCTTGAACATCAACTTAACGGTGAGGCCAGTGAAGCAAAAAAGGCGACACCACGGCGCAGAAATGGACAAAGTGATCGAACAGGAGGTGGAAAAATTGTTGAAGGCGGGCCATGTCAAGGAGATCTAGTTCCCCGAATGGTTATCGAACACAGTGATGGTGTCTAAGTCCGGGGGAAAGTGGAGAATGTGTATAGATTTTCGTGATTTGAATAAGGCGTGCCCGAAAGATTTGTATCCATTACCCAGGATCGACCAGTTGGTCGATTCCACAGCAGGCTGTGAACTGCTCAGCCTGATGGATGCATCTCAAGGGTATCACCAAATTCCTTTGGCTCGAGAAGATAGGAAGAGGGTGAGTTTTGTTACGAGCAAAGGTACCTATTGTTATGTGGTGATGCCATTCGGGTTGAAGAATGCAGGGGCAACGTATCAGAGGTTGGTCGACAAGATCTTTAAGGAACAGGTGGGAAGGAACATGGAGGTGTATGTCGATGATATGCTTGTGAAGAGTAAGGTGGAAGCTGATCATGTGAATGACTTGAAGGAAACGTTCTTGACGTTGTGGAGATATGGTATGAAACTGAACCCTGTTAAGTGTTCTTTTGGAGTGAAGTCGGGGAAGTTCTTGGGATACATGGTGACGAAGAGAGGGATCGAGGTCAACCCGGAGAAGGTGAGGGCGGTGATCGAGATGAAACCACCCACAAAAGTGAAGGAGGTGCAGATTTTGACGGGCAGGATAGCGGGATTGAGCCGTTTTATATCAAAGGTAGCGGAAAAGAGCGGGCCTTTATTCCGAACATTGAGAAAGAGCACAAGATTCCAATGGACGGAGGAGGCTCAAGGCAGGACGAGGTTGCTTACGTACAGCAGCAGGCACCTGGTACCACCTGACGAGGTTGAATTGGTTGGTTGGGTAAGCAGAGCATTTGAAGAGTTATAAAAGGTATTAGCTAACTTGCCTCTATTAGCTAAACCCGTTCCAGGGGAGGACTTGGTGTTGTACATATCTATAGGAGAAATGGCGGTAAGTTCGGTTTTGTTGAGGGAAGAAGGCACAGTGCAATTTCCAATTTATTACGTGAGTAAGGTGATGCAAGGGGCGGAGAGGAGGTATTCGGAGATCGAGAAGTGCGCTTTAGCAGTGGTGATGACAGTGAGGAAGTTACGGCCGTATTTTCTAGGTCATAAAGTGAAGGTGAGAACAAACATGCCATTGGGAGAAACATTAGGTCGACCTTCAGTATCAGGTCGACTAGTTAAATGGGCGGTCGAATTGAGTGAGTACACAATAGTATATGAGCCAAGGAGGGCTATAAAAGCGCAAGCGTTAGCTGATTTCATACAAGACGGTACGAAGGTAGAGGAAGAAGTAGAAGGTGTTTGGCAAATGTTTGTCGATGGTTCGGTGTCAAGAGTTGGAGGAGGTTTGGGCATTGTCTTGATCTCGCCCAAAGGAGACAATTTGGAGTTTGCAATCAAGGTTGAATACAAAGTGTCGAATAATGAAGCGGAGTACGAGGCGGTTATTAAAGGGATGCAACTGGCCATATCAGGGGGAGCCCGCAAGATTCAAGTGCATTCTGATTCTCAGTTGGTGGTCGGCCAATTCCAGAAAGACTTTGAGGTGAAGGAGGAGAGAATGCAGAGGTATGTCGAGGAAGTGAAGAGGTTAAAGGCGGAGTTTAGCTCGTTCGAGTTAGTACAAATACCTCGAGGTGAGAATGGTCGAGCAAATCTGCTATCCAAAATTGCGCAGAATCTGGTCGACTGTAAGAGTAGAAGTGTTACTTTGTTACACATGGAGAAGAGCGCAGTCGAGCGTGAAGTAGCAGAAATAGAAGAGGTCGATGATTGGAGAACTTCGATATTGAAGGAACTAAGAGAAGGAAGGATGAGGGTATTAAGAAGGTTTTTCGAGCATAATGGAGTATTGTATAAGAGGTCGTATGCCGGACCTCACCTAAGATGTGTGACGCGAGAAGAGGGCCGATACATATTGAAGGAAACCCACGAGGGATATTGCAGCGATCACAGTAAGGCGGGGTCTTTGGTGGCGAAGATATTGCGAGCAGGATATTTTGCCGACCATGAAGGAAGATGCGAAGATGATGGTGAAGAAGTGTTTACAATTCAAAAGCATGGGCCACTTATACACCAACCAGCGGAAATGATGACGACGATGAGTGCCCCCATTCCATTCGCGCAGTGGGGTGTTGATTTGGTGGGGCCGATGCCACAAGGAACTGGTCAAAGAAAATTTTTGATCGTGGCGGTGGACTATTTCACGAAATGGGTGGAAGCTGAACCGCTAGCAAAAATCACGGAAGCGAAAGTCATACAATTTTTATATAATAATATTTGCTGCAGGTTTGGTGTTCCAAGGGTGTTGGTGTCCGATAATGGGACGCAATTTAATGGCAAGCGGATTCGGGCATGGTGCGAGGACTTGAAGATCGAACAACACTTCGCGTCAGTTGCTCATCCGCAAGCCAATGGACAGGTCGAGGTAACCAACAGAATCATCTTAAACGGCCTGAAAGCAAGATTGGAGAAGGTGTCGGGTGCGTGGGTCGACGAGCTCACTTCAGTACTTTGGGCATACCGGACAACGCCAAGATCGACTACGGGAGAAACGCCATTCAGCCTAGTTTATGGCATGGAGGCATTGCTCCCAATCGAGAGCGAGATCCAATCGCAAAGATCGAGTACATATAATCTTGAGCAGAATGAAAGCTTGATGACGGCTGCCCTGGATACAATTGAGGAACTTCGAGAGAAAGCCTCGATCAGAGTCGAGGCGTACAAACAGAGGATGAGGGTGGCACACGATAGGAAGGTCAAAATGAGAAGATTCCAGGTGGGCGATCTGGTCTGGAAAAGGGTAGACGTGTTGAAACACGTGGGCAAGCTCGAGCCCAACTGGGAAGGACCATATCTGGTCGAGAAAGTCCACGCGGGAGGAGCATATTCACTCAAAGATGCCGAAGGACGATCACTCCCCAGGTCATGGAATGTTGCTAACTTGAAAAAATACTACGCTTAAAATTTTTTACCTTCCCCTTCTCTTGTTGGAAATTTGAATTAAAATGATGTACTGAAATTCCCAATTCGAATTAATGAAATTTCTGATTCAATTTTCAAAACTGTGCTTAACCGATTGCTTTAATTTTATGATGCATATGTGGTGGCCTATGATTGAATGATTGATTGAAGACAAAAAATCCATCATGACTAAGGCCGAAAGGCTGGATGGTCGCATGTAACGACCACTCTTTTGAGGGTGGACATGTGCTCGAAGACAAAATCCATCATGACTAAGGCCGAAAGGCTGGATGGTCGCATGTAACGACCACTCCTTTGAGGGTGGACATGTGCTCGAAGACAAAATCCATCATGACTAAGGCCGAAAGGCTGGATGGTCGCATGTAACGACCACTCCTTTGAGGGTGGACATGTGTTCGAAGACAAAATCCATCATGACTAAGGCCGAAAGGCTGGATGGTCGCATGTAACGACCACTCCTTTGAGGGTGGACATGTGCTCGAAGACAAAATCCATCCTGACTAAGGCCGAAAGGCTGGACGGTCGCATGTAACGACCATGCCTTTGAGGGTGGACATGTGTTCGAAGATAAAATCCATCATGACTAAGGCCGAAAGGCTGGATGGTCGCATGTAACGACCACTCCTTTGAGGGTGGACATGTGCTCGAAGACAAAATCCATCATGACTAAGGCCGAAATGCTGGATGGTCGCATGTAACGACCATGCCTTTGAGGGTGGACATGTGCTCGAAGACAAAATCCATCATGGTTAAAGAAGAAAAGCTCATCATGTTTAATAATATTGATGCACATCAATGTGAGTTGGTTGATAATAAGAGCGACATACAAAATGACACATCGAGGAAGGCTAAACAAGAAATTAAACGAAAAAGGATTGTATGCTTCGATAAAAGCAGTATTCATTAAGTCAAACAAAAAACACAAGGTGATGAAAAATTCAAATTTACATTCAAACATTGTTAAAATCCTACAAATTATGGGCGACATTGGCATCGGGATCGTTATGAGTTGGTTCGGGCGGAGGCTCGGGCTGTTGCTGAGCTGGCTCGATGGGTTGACTTGAACCGGTAGTTGACCCAGTTGCATTTAAGGAGGGGTCTTGACGAGCAGGAGGAGGAATGAAACCGACGGGCAATTTGAAATTACGCTTCAGCAGGTCGTCGCTATTCACAATAAGCTCGATAATACCCGACCACCAGTTATGGTCATCGGGTAGATCGAGAGGACTTTGATAGCCGAGGGGTGATTTAGGCATCGCATCGCAGATAATCTCCATGTTGAAAGCCACGAAGTCATCTTCAACTATCTGGGTCCCTGCTTGTTGCATGATAGCCTCAAAACAGCGAGTACCATACTCCTGTACATCCTTCAAATATTGTGGTGATTGCTTGAAGGCAGCCACCACTTGTTCACGATATTGTTCAAAGAAGCGACGACCCGCCGTGGTATGGAAAACCACCCTTTTTGCCCGTAGAACAGCCTCATCAATAAGAGGTTTGGCTCGTTGCTCGAAGGCAATATTTTCACGAGCTCGAGCCGCCTTCTCCTCCTCGAGCGCAGCATGGAGGGCTTCCTTCTCTGCCCGCTCAGTTGCGAGGGCCTCCTCAAAGGACTTCAAAGCCCCCTCGAGCATATCCCTCTCGTCAGAAAGAGCCTTATTACGGGCAGCTGACTGCTGCAACCTCTCGTGGAGATCGTTTGCCTTGGCAATAGTTTCTTGCAGCTGAGTGCCAAGACGGAGATTGCTCCGTCCGAGGGCCGAGATAGATCGATTCGGGCTCGCCAACGTTTGCTCGATCAATGGCGCGAGCTCGACCATTCTCTACAAGGGCGCATAATAGAAAATATTGGAATACCTAACAAAGGAAGGACGAGGAATGAAAGCGGACATGTGTCGAGAAACAATAAGCTACCTGAGCCAGCCAGTGGGCAAGCCGTTGGCCGCTATCGCGAAGGGAGTGGCCATCGTTATAATGGTCGGTGGGACGGTCAACGGGGGGAAGAACATCCCTAAGATAATGCGAAAACCCCGGACCGTCGAGCGTTGTAATCGAGAGGGCAGTCTCCTCAAGGCGGCGGCGCTTGGTGACATTTTCGTCCTCTTCAGCAGAGGAGCGCTTAAGTGGATTCTCCACCAGCCTAGTTCGCTCTGGAGAAGCAGGGATATGTATGACCGGGGTCGTTTGGTCATGCGTTGGAGAGCGCGGCGGAGGAGATGACGGCGGTGGAGAGGATGGTTTCTCGAGCTGTTCTGACGGCTCGATGGGCTGCTCGGTTGGAAGGTTGATGGAAGAAGGTTGCTCGACAGTTATGTTCGGAGGAGGGGAGACCGAGCGCACAGATTGGGAGGTGGTCGAGTCAGCAGGTTTTGAGCCTGACCCCTCAGCAACTGGCTTCTTCCTCAAAGGAGCTTTCCTCCTGGGTAAAGAAATAGCAGGCATCTCTGCAAAAGATTTACACACAAAGTAAAAACTGCAATAGATATATAATATGTGAAGCCAGCACGATGATGCTCGAGCCTGCTCAGTCACAACACATACCTGGATCACCGTCGATCTGGATAAGATCTAAAATTTTCTGGCTATGAGGAGGACAGGATTTGTGGGAAAGAAGTCCACAGAAGTGCAAGAGGTTCTCATCCTCGAGCAAGGTCTTCGACGCAATAGGTTTGTTATTCCATACTGCAATCCGTTGGTCGAAGAGTGCGTTGGTGGAAGGTATGGAGTATTCACGAGGGAGTTCTTTGAGCCAAGGAGATGGGGCCCAAGGGAAAGCAGGTTTGGGCTCGACAAAAGCGAATTTGTCCTTCCATTTGGGGACGTTTGAAGGGGTGTCCGAAATGAAATGGACATTGTTGCGGCTCTTGAGATATATCCCCTGAGCATGTTTTGAGGGAGTATAGCAGTAATGAAAAAAATCCAGGTCAAGCCGACCTAGACGGACGCGGCAAAGGAGGATGAAGACAGTAATAAATCGGATGGCGTTAGGCGGAAGTTGGTTCAAGGGTAGGTCGAACCACTTGCAGAGATCGATCAAATCCTGGCTTAAGGGAAAGCGGATACCAAGTTTGAATTGAACTTCAAAGAAGGTGTAGCAGTTCTTGGGAGGGTTGTCGTAGGTATCTAGGGGACCTGGAGATATGAAAGCCCAGCTGGTAGGATGGCCAACTTCTTCGACATCCAACCAACCAGCTATAAGAGAATGAGAGGAAGAAGAAATTTTCTTCGACTTACCCTTCTTCGGGGCAGCCTTAGGAGAGACAGGAGCAGGGGTAGAGGATTTTGGGGCGTTTGGTTTGAGGAGAGGGGAAGGAATAGCCCTAGCGAAAATGGAGTGGCGAGAGAGAGGGGTATTATCTTCAGCCTCCTCAGCAGCATCAAGAGCTTCTTCTGCAACGTCAGAAGCCCCAAACGCTGGCCGGCGACGATTGAGGGGTATATGGTCAAGGGCATCCTCGTCTGATTCATCAATCAGACGAGTAGGTTGGTGAGGAGGACAGGATGTGTCATAATCGGAGGGGCGCAAAATACTGATGGGAGTGGGATTGTAGATTTCCTCAACAAAGCGAGAAGGTGAATGAGGGATAGGCCGATGAGTGGGGAATGAAGACGCGGCATTCTCATCTCCACCAGAGTGAGGGCTTGATGCGTTAGAATCGACAGAATCTGAAAAGAAGAAAGAAAAATTAAGAGGGATAGAAGAAAGGGAAGGGTTCGAAAAATGGAGAAAGGGGTTTTTTTTCGCAGATGAGCGAGAGGGTTTGGGAGAAAGGAAGAAACAACAAAAATCGACAAATTAAAAACACAAGAATGTAAAACTCAAACACAGAGGACTTACTCATGATTGCAGTAGAGAACGGTCGCCGAAAATTGCTTGATTAAGAATTGCCGAGAACAGGAGAGAACAGCTTGCAGAGAAGAAATTTAGAGCACGAAAGGGTCTGAGATTTGCAAAGAGTAAAGAAGGTTAGAAAATCTGCTAAGTGCGATATTTATACTGAGTAAGATGAACAGTTGTGATAGAGAGCCGTTAGATAAAAGAAGATCTAACGGCTGGGAGGAATTAAAGGATGCAGATAACGAAGGGGTGCAAAGTACGAGGAGGTATGATGATGAAAAAGCGCTAAGTAAAGGGCGCGTGGGTCAGATATAATGTTAAAGGCGGAAAAATGGCGCTTCAAGGTCAAAGGATAAAGATTAAATTCAATTGAGAAGTTAAGAAGATAGAAATATTGAAGAGCCAAACACAAGCTCACTCTTAGATCGAGTCATTTAGACTCGACCAGAGTGGGGGGGACTAGATGATATAGGATATCATGTGTCTAAAGAAGAGACCGGTTTATTGAGTCGACTGGTATTAAAGGGCAAACGTGGAGGGATCGAGCTGGCTGAAGATATTCGAGCAGAGGGATAGATTTGGTCGAGGATCAAGCTGATGAAGGGAAATCGTGGAATCGAGCACTGGCTGAAGATATTCGAGCAAAGCGAGTACTAGCTGAAGATATTCGAGCAGAGGGATAGAGCTGGTCGAGGATCGAGCTGACGAAAGGAACGCGTATAGATCGAGTACCTAGTGAGTGAGAGGCAATCGCGAGGAAGCACGTGGATCTTGATGGAAAGATTTAAAAAAATACTTAAAGGAATAACAATTTTATTCTGAAGAACACGTGGCGAGAAGTTATTGGTATATGATATTAGTGGTGCCTTTTTGTCTCCGACACATGCAGGCATTATGGGAAAAAGGAGAGGGACAATTTTAAGTGGACAATAAAGGGGATCTGGGTGGAAAACCAGGTATCTCATCCATATACAGGTATATATAGCAATAAATCTGAAGGAGAAGGTATCTTGATTATTTTTTATGAACTTATTATCACTGAAAAATAAGAGAGACTGACTTAAGCATCGGAGGCTCTTCACCGGAAAAAACCCCGGTGTGAGAGTTTCTTTGCAGGAACGCAGAGGTCAACCGGCAAGGAGGAGGAAGACGATTCGATTCCAAACCGGTCGGAATATTTTGCGTTACCACTCGGGCATGGGATGTGGGTCCACAACCTCGAGCTTGTGGGCCTGGGACTCGATCAAGTCGATGCACCTTGCTAGACTTTCCACTTGCTCGCTCAATCGGGCACATCTGAGCTCCATCTCCTCCTCTTGTTTCGCTCGGGCCATCAATCGATCTAAGATGAGATCGAGTTTGGCATTGTAGGCGGCCTCTTCTTGTCGAGCTGATTTGGACTCTATGAAATCAAGAATCTGGTCGAGCTTCTCGTTAAACTCGTGGGACTCATAAGGTTGCTCGACCGGAAAATCGTTCCAGCACCGCTCGGACGAATACGGGTAAGGTTGGGTGTGGTACCCGGGGAAATAGACCGGCTCGTCGTTCCAAGATGGGTAATGCAGGGAGGAGTACCCGTGATTGAAATTCATTGTACCTGCACACCAGAACCAAACAACCACGCGAAGCCAAGGAAAAAGAAGAGAAAAGAAGGCAAAAAACTAAAACAAGAACAAAAAAGAAAAACACAAATGCCCAAAGAAACAAAAACACTAAAAATACTAAAATAAAGAAAAGCACAGAAAATAAGATCAAACACCAAAACTAAATATCCTATTTGCCTTCCCCGGCAACGGCGCCAAATTTGTTGTGTACAAATTGTGATATTTTTTACCGAGAACCGAATCGAATGATCCGCTCCCCGGGTCGCTCTCTCGAGGAAGGCGGTTCGGAATCTAGAATTGGTGTTGATGACACACGAAAGCAAGATAAATCCTAAAAACTCTAATCACAACTAGGGTTTGAACTATCAACTAGAAAATAACAGAAAATGCATAAAACATAAATTAACTCAAGAACATGAAACAAACAATGATAAAGATGCTAGGGAATCGAGAATATTTGTTTCGGTTCGAATTGCAGTTAACGGGAAAGTGATTGTTCGGTTAAATGATTCGAATAACCTACTCGTTCAGAGATTCATTCTCAATAACTTTTCGTAACAAGAGAACAAACGTGAACGGCAAATTAACGATTCGCTTAACACCTAGGCAATACAGTTACGAACAAGCCTAGTTCATACAAGCCTAGATCGATCGGTTCCTCCCATTTCGGTTCTAAGAGCTGATTAAATTATCCTAGAAGATGGTTAATCAATTAGTCCATTTAGAATTAACAACATCACGCAAGAACGAATCAAATTCAATTGAAAATCAATTGGAGATTGAAGTGTCGCCCTTCAACAATTCTTAGCATTCAAGCATAATCATCGAAAACCCTATTTAAGAATAACTCGTATGAATTAAACAATCAACGAACACAATAATCACAAACGAAACCAAAACATCATCCCCTATCCCTAGAAATTGGGTTTAGCCACTCATATTCAATTCAACACCATCAACCACAACAATCAAAGCAATCATATTCATGGATTAAATGAATAGAAAACTTACGATTAAAACGGAATTGAGAGTTGAATCTGAAATACAAGATTAATCCGAAAGTAATGAAGAAATCCCATTGAAAAACAAGATCAGGATGGTGTTCTAAAGGTAAGAGAAAGGGAAAAATGGGTTTTGGGGGGCTTTCTTTGGTCTGGGAACGAGTCCCAATGCCCCGTCCTCGAAAAAACGAACAAAATCTAGCTTTTAAAATTCTGGTCGCGACCTTCGCGGCTGCGGGAAGCTCCGAGGCCGCGAGATTACAGCTGCAGAAGGGCTCCGCGGCCGCGGGATTCTCTTCTCCGAGGCCGCGGTGAAGAAAACTGGGCAGCTGCGCGCTGCTTACATTTTGAGCTCGTTTGGGCTCCTCCGAACTCGGAATTGAGTTCCGTTTATTGCTATGCGTCGCCAACGAACCCATCTATCCAGTTATGCTCTCAAAACCAACTTTTCCTGAAGAGAAAATTCGCCCGAAACTCCTGACCTACACACCAAAAACGACAAAACACAAAAGAAAACCGGAAAAACAAACGAAAAACACCTAAAGACTCAAGATGAAGGAAAACACATAATAAAACACGAAACGGACTAAAAACTAAAGAAACGACCTAAAATGGGAGAAAAAGAAAGATAAAGTAAACACGAAAAACGCAACAAAAATGAGACAAACATTGAGCAGAGAGTATTGACTCATTGGTCGTCATAATTATGCCTATAGGGAGGGTTGATAGAGAGTATTGAGTCGTTGCAATTGTAAAATGGTCGTAATAATTTTTGGCCTTTAACAATAGGTATATCGAATCAAAACTCAAATTTTTTAAAACCAATTATTTGAAATAGAAATATTTTGAAACCAATGATCAAAAATAGAAATGTTGAATTACCAAGGTAAGCTGGCTGGGGTCCGACACTCGGGTATTACTCCTTTGGGGTCTTGTTTAGTTTTGTTGGTGTAGTTGATTTCGTGTGATTGTGTTTTTCGTTGTTTTCGTGCGTGTTGCCCGAGTAATACCCCGTTGGGGTCGGCTCTAGGCGATCTCTGGATCTGCCTCCCAGTTTTCTAGTCTCTGGTTGTACTATTCAGCCTTTGGCTGCCTCTTCTTTGCACTTTGTGCAGTTTTATTAATATAATACCTCTATCGTTTCGGAAAAAAAAACAAAGGTAAGCTGGCTACATAAAAAAAGCAAAATTTGAACCGTCACATTCAGCTGCCATCAATTTAGTTTCCTACCTTATTTTAATATTTCGTGTGCCATTTATTCTAGTGTTACATACTTCATACTTCGATTTTTTTATCAAATGAAGAATAATACCGAAAAATAAAAGTCATAAAAGATGATAATAATAGTAATAAAGGCCAACATACACATAAAATCAGAAAATACAAGAATCCAAAGATATAGGTGAATGCCACAAAACAAGACTAAATAGTTATACCACCGCATAAGACCAAACAAGTAGAGAGATGCTAGAGTAACATATTTTCACACCCCATGTCCACAAAAGCATATGTTCTGCCAAGTACTACAATAATTAGAACCAGCTTCAGACTCCAGTATTTCCATTGCTCTTCGCATTTTCACTGGTGACTTCTGCTTGGAACCTGAGTTGCACAGAAAACATCTCATGTGTCAATGTCCAAACTCACATAGTAATTATAACAAACCACAGGACTTGGCAATCCAAGATTCTACTCACAGGACATTACAACTAGGGGTGTGCAAACTTCGATTCACACCAAATAACCGGCAGAAATAATCAATTTTGTTTGGTTATACAATATTAATTTGTCTGAAGTAACGAAACCGACTATACTATATTTAAACACAATAATATACCTATATATTATTTAAAATATGCCCCAGTACTTCCCAGTTCCCACATGCAATTAAAACTTATCACACTACCCTTCACTTTTCAGTTAACAAAGCAGCAGCCCTCTCCAAACACTCATAAATTTGTGGTGTAAGATTAATTAGGAACTAAATGCATACCTCATAACGGAATGCTCCATTTCCTCCCTGCCAATAGTTTATCAACAAACTTTCAGTGACAAAAAACTAACAACACACTCTTCAACCTAACAAGAGAGAATGCCCAAGAGGATATAAACCATTCAAACCTCATCTGCCTCACAGAATCCAGGTCTCTCGTGGCTTCCTTGCTGCAATAACAACAAACGACATGATAACTTTGAAATTCCATTGAAGAGTGTCAATAAGACCAACACAATATCACATCAAAATGTGATAATCGTCATGAAAAGAAAACTAAAGGCACAATTTCTGCAAAAATAAGCTCACATTGACTGCCAACTTGGGATCCAATGAAAATATTTCCCTTAGGAGGGTATCAAGAAAGAATTTAGATGTAATAAGATCGACGAATGCAGAAGAAAATATTCTATTGCCTATGTAACTATGGGATAGAGATAATGAACAAAAGAAAAATCAAATATTTCACATTTTTTTATACAAGTAGAGAAATAAAAAAGACATGCATACTCACATCTCAAATCGTCTTTTTTCAGCTCTTCGTTTCCTGCAATGGGAGAACTCTTACTTAAAAATCTTAGAATGTAATGAAAAAGTATAGCAAACAATAAAAAAAAAATAACCAACACGAGAGTGGTGAATATAAGATGACATACCAATAACCATCAAAATCCATGCTGCAGTTGTTAAGGTAATCCAAGGAAATAGAACAAATTAGTCAGTGCAAAAAAAGAAAAGGATCAAAGAAAAGGATCAGTACAAGAGGTAGGAGAGTAAGTTGAACAATGGTCGGGTTGGAAAAAAAAGTTATCACTTACAAGTATGAAGAGAAAGCATACAAACACCAAGGCACAGCTATGCAGAAACCCACGTTTCCTAAAGAGTAGATCACAATGAGTACAGTAGTTTAACAACGAGCACACACACACACACACTTAACATTAACAATCTTACTTCGCAGAAAGACAGAGGTACGAGTAGGTACTCGACCATAAATATCCCTATCCCTACACCAAATATCGCACAAATCAAATCAACAAGATAATAGTTGTCATGCAAAGGAGATCAATTAACTCATGAATTATCATACTCTATATTAGGAATAAAGTTCAGTTTTTTAAGTTTTTGCAAAAGAATTACTCAGAATACATCTACTACCTTCTTGTCATGGTGCTGGATTCCTGTAAAAAACGATAAAGCATAATTAGGCACCCCCATTTATTTCGTGGCTTACAACAAATAAATAAACTAAAAGAAAAGCAAAAAGTGTTGGAAGGTGCTTGTTCACCGTTCATCAGTTTCAAATAAGCTTGACAAGGACATATGAAGATTTTGGTTATCCGATTAAAACACGTAAAAGTAAAAATAACCAGAGAAGCAAAAAAGAGGCATCTTCAGTCATTTCAGATCTAGAAACTTTTCTGTAAAAATAACAATAATTTAGTAACAAAAAAATAGATGTTTTGGTCGCGATTACCCTCGGTCGTTTCCCACAACGTCGAGAAATAGCGAGAAAGAGAGAGAGAGAGAGAGAGAGAGAGAGAGAGAGAGATCGTGTGCTTCGACAGCCGTACCGGGCTTGTCGCCGTCGCCGCTTCCAGACTATCGCCTTCGGCAGTGTTTGTGTGTGTGTGTGTGTGTGAGAGAGAGAGAGAGAGAGAGAGAGAATTTACCTCTTTTACTGGGAGAATCAATTGGATGGAATGATACCCTCCGGCCCATCCATTTACTGTGTTTTTAAGGTGGTGTAGGCCGCAGAGCGCTCAATGGGCCAACATTATAATTGGATATCGTTTTTATTGGGCCGCTCCATGTCATACAAGTCTCAAAATTTGGGCAGGGCCTATGATACATATTATATATATCATAAAAATTATCCTCTTACAATTTTAATTTATTTTTAGCTTAATTATTTTTTATGCACATTGTTGGCGACCTACCTGGGTAAGCCATACTTTAGGCTGTCAAACCCTCGTCAAAATAAAACTTATGGCACCTCGGTTTGGACCAAAACAATGAACCGACCTCATTTACAAAGATGGTCGATATCTCCCTAAAAACCGAGGTACCCTCTCACAAAAACCGACGTGGAAGCAGAACCGAGGTCGCAGCAGGTGACAAAGCACCCACGCCACACGTCTACGTACCACACATGTAGTTATCATTCCCGTGGGCTCCCCTTCAGGAGACCGCCTCATAAAGCCACTCTTGCAATAAATGCAACCGTATATACCTCGAAATTCAAACACAAAACAAGCTACTATAAATAGCTGAAATTATGTCTTGTAAAAGGGGAATTGAGGACATTCCATAGACGCCTGTATCGAAAACACCTCTGTTTACACTCGACCGACTTCCTATATTCCTAACCCACCCACGAAAATACAAATTTCTTACACTTAAGTCAATTACTTACCTTTTTATCAACATGCCATATGAACAGATCATTAAGACGTAAATTTCGACTGATGCTTACAATTTTGCAATAGTCAAATATCTTTCTCATTTTTTATTAAAAAAATTGATTAGCATAAATTGGGAATTTCGAATTAGAAAAATACTATCACATATATCTTTTCCTAATTGCAACAGATCAATTGTTTATTAAAAAACGGATTGCATAGAAATCGAGTTAATTTAGGTAAAATTCGACATGCCAATTTTGTAAAAGTCAAAATTTTCTCATTTTTTATTAAGAAAACAAGTTCACCGAAAAATCGATATCAGTTTATTAAAATAAATTGGATTGCATAAAAACCGGGCGATATGCATAGAGCAATGGAAGGAGGTTGGTTTCGTTGTAGACAAATAGACCAGCCTGGTCGCAGGGTACATGCGCGGGTAAGAACATGAGATTGCAATGAAGATGCTGATGATGTTGAGGAGCTCTGGGAGATGGAGCATGTCGCCAGTATCTGTTGGATTTTGAATACCCTAGAGAATTCTGACGATCAAGACCATATCATGTGTGTATTTACTTGTAAGAGAGTTATCTATATTTAACGAAGACAGTGAGCCACATTCAGATGCGGAAACTATCAAGAAGGAATTAGTTAGGACTCATTTCATGGTAACCGATCTCACAATTCGACCCCAATTCAGCCGATCTCACAATGGCCGCTCAAGTCTTTCGTTTTTTAAAATGAAATGAGAAGCATCTTTTAGGATTTTTTTTTTTTTTTTCATTCCAACTTGACAATTTCATTGATAGATGCTAAAAGAAGAAACAAATGTATATTTTACATCCATCCAATGGCCACTCAAGTCTTCAGGAAAGAAGGCCTCAAACGATGGACAACCAACTGAGCCAACATTAAAGCAACGTCGTATTGCAAGCTAATAAATTATCCATAGCAGCATATGCAAACTAAAAGTTATCCATAGCATCATATAATAGGAGATGACACAAAGCAAGGGGCCATACATAGTTTAGCCGTATTGCAAACTATAAAATTATCCATAGCAGCATATGCAAACTAATAAATTATCCACAGGAGATGACACAAAGCAGCAGGTCATACATAGTTTAGTTTTTACACCCGGGATTGCCAAAAACATAGTGCTCCACAAACACTGCTACAGTCGTATTTCACGCTCCTTGTGACCTGAGTTGGATATAAAAACATCTTATGTCAAAAGTTTGGGTACGAAAACCAAATTTTTGCCATAAAAATTCACACACATACAGAATTCATAGCATTTAAAATTCGAGGATTTCGTTCACACAAAAATTAAGACCAAAACTAAAGGAACAAAAACTAGACTCTTCATGGAGTACAAACCTTAGTTCTTTCAACTGTTCCTTAAGTTTGTCAAAACGCTCCCTGTCAATAATCACAGACAAAAATGAGTCATAAAAGCAATCTGTTTTTGTCTTTCAAACAGAACAGAATGAAATAAACAAAATAAAATAAAGTCAGAGTAGAGCGAAGAAAAGGCATCATGCATTTTGCGTGCAAAATGGACTGCTACCATGAACATCTCATTTTTAACAAGATGATGTAGCATGAGAGGGAAACAATAACTTGATACCTAAGCAACTGAATTCTCACCCATTTTAAATTAATGTCTTTCATTGTATAGAACTTTGAATAAAGGATTTGGCGATACCCAATAGCATTTGCTTTTAAAAATGACATTCAGTAATATTTCGAGCAAAACTATAGTGCAAATAACTCCAAAACCAACACATGCTTATGAATTTTTCTAGTAAACCTATTTACTACACACCTCAGGAACAATTTAAATTCTTTTTCATGTTGTCGGACAATTAATTTAGCAAAACTCAAAAATGAGTGTACAAATTTTGAAAAGCATTACTAGGCATCCAAACATGGTTCCTAAAGCAATCATTAAATCCAACATAAATCACAAATGATCAATGTAGACCATACATGATTTGAGTCCAGTAGACACCACAAAATAAGAGCTCTATATGTCATGTAGATTAAGTAATCAACTGAGAACTTGGAAGAACAATATCAGTAATCAACTAAGAACTTGGAAGAACATTATGAGCCAAACATAAAGATTTTTAAGCCATACCATTCACTCTTCCATTCAGCATTGAGCTCCGCCAGTTGTGTAGAAGCTTTGCTGCAACAAGAGTATGTAAAGGATACCAATAAGGGGAACATCTAATTATTCACAAGACATCAATATAAAAAAATTGATTAAGCAATATTTATTAGAAATTTGAGAATTACTATTTGATTATTTTGTCAACATTCTTAAACTAGTAATACAATAAACATATTATTGTTTTGGTTTTGTGTATGTAGGGTACTTGTGTATTTCCGCTTATTGAGTTTGTTTAAAATTTTCCAATTCTGAAAGAAAGAAGTACGGAAGCGTTGTGGAAATAACCGAGTCTGACATATAGTTCAACTTCAAACCGTATCCAACACGTATCAAAAGAATTAAGCATACATAACTTGGGTAAGCAATGAGAGAACTTACTAGTCACCATAATCAACCCTGTCATATCAGAACCAAAGAGGGAGAGACAGAGGTTACAGTCAGTTCACAGCTTGTATAAAAAGATTGCCACAACATAAATTTAGTTAGGCATAGCAAGCAGATACTTACAACCGACATAAACCCCAGACGGCGACCGCTGCCCCTAAATTCTTAGCTAAACATTCAACGGTAATCCCTCTTTCAGTTTCTCGAAATTCCCTATATACATAAGAAATGGTCAACTTATAGATAAAATTTAGTACAACCAAGGGACAGGAATAACACAAGTATTACCTAAATTTAGACCAAAACCCAAGTGAAGGTGTCGGGGGAATTGCTGGCCTCAGCCCCTCTTGTGCAGCCCGACTGAATTGTAAAACACAACACAATAAATGAATAAATGAATAAATGAATATCCACCACCACCACCACCAACAACAAATACAACAACAACAACAAAAGTGTACAACATTGCCCACAATAACAATATATACCTGATTGTACGCCACATAGCAAGCAATAACGGCAAACACAAACCTGAAAATACAGGAAAATGTTAAAAACGTATGGGAATAAGCTTTAATAGCCTGTCTGAAATTTAACGACCCATTAAAACACATAAAACAGGAGAAAACTTATCCATTTTAAACGCAAGCAACAAACTTTCTCGAGAAATACGTAATTTGAGATCACAAAAAAAATTAAAACATAAAAAAAATGTATATTTTGGTTTCGATTTGCATCGGCCGCGTCACACGACGTCCTCATCGACGGATTTACTGGAGAGGCTGAGATCGTGTGACGTGACGGCCTCACAAGTCACAAGGCTTTCCGCCGGCTTCCTCGCTTCCCCAACCTTCGCCTTCCCCCGCCCATGAACAGAAAACCTCAAAGGGGGAAAGGCGCGCGGTGGTTCGAAGGAGGAGAGGCGGCGGTGGGGATCCTGTGTGTGTGTGAAAGAGAGAGAGAGAGAGAGAGAGAGAGAGAGAGAGAGAGAGAGACCTCTTTCAAACCAGGGACTCAGGGAGGAATGATTGATTGCTACCTTAGCCATTTGCCTATGTTTTCAAAGCGCTGTGCCGTAAATGGGTTTGGACCATTGGTCGGTTTAACGGACCATATTAAGTTTAGCAGAAAGCATTGGGCCGTTACAATATGTAGCAGACAAATAGTCTTCATAATTAAGGGTTTGGACCATTGGTCGGTTTAACGGGCCATATTAAGTTTAGCAGAAAGCATTGGGCCGTTACAATATGTAGCAGACAAATAGTCTTCATAATTAAGGCTAGAGAACACATAGACAAGTCAATTCGGGCATCAATTCCACAAAAACGAAAGGAAAAAACTTTTCACACATTTGTGAAGCCAGAATTTATGAACTCACAAAACACGGCTTTTTTTTTTTCATAAAACTAGTTTGTCAACGTGCACAGCCGGGCCCAATTTCGTTATAATAGTGCTCAATTTTTGCTATAGTTAGGTATGTAATTAATTTATAATCAAATTATGTGTTACATTGCAAAAGTAATTTTTCATTGAATATTACTTTTAATATATAGTTATCATGCTAATTGTATTTGCAATGTATAACAAAAAGAATGATAATTACAGCGCTTTTACAACATTAGTACATTAGAATCAACAGCGACAGCTACTACTGAAGCATCAAGATAAATTTCATTTTACCTCCAATGTCTCAGTTAAAAGTGGCACAATATGAAAGATCTACTCCAGCACAATTTAGAATGGCGGCATAGTTGATTAGTGCAAGCCACATAATAGATTAGTGTTAAAGTTGGATTATAACAAACATTAGATTTTAACTTTGAATGCATTGGGTATGATTTCTGAAATGCAAGTAGATTAGCATTGCTATCCAAAAATTCTCTCATAATACCATTCTGCATGAGTTTATTCCCATGACTGAATTATCGCATATTTATATTTAGCATTTGCAATTTGTATGACTACTTTGGTGGTGTTACTATAGTTGTTGTCAATATGCGTTCTCTAAAAATTCATAGAAATTGGCTGCATCAAATGATTGTCTTTAAAAAATGAGAAAAATCCAAGTATATTAAGTCGTGCTTGTAATATAATTTTATGGTAATTTTGCATAATGTATGCACTTTCAATTATCTGACCATGCTTTTCCAAATAAGCAAAGAAAATGAGCCTTTTGGAAAAACACGGCGCCTCCTGTTAAATAACAAAGACAATTTCCAACAATTTCGTGTCAAAAAACAAAAACTATTTTCGAGAATTTGAAAGCAAAAGAGTTCCCAGTGATGGGGGAACCTGAAAAAAAAAAAAAGAAAAAAAATATATTTAGCAAAGTTTTCCAGTTGAAATTTCTCCTTGTTTTATGCAGTACCACGCTTGAGCTTTTGACATAATTTCCTTTTGTGAGGCATGTGAGAAATCGAACTGAATAGAAACACAATTGAACTCAAATTAGTATTTGTGAAACACCTGTTAACATTAAGTTTTTTGATAAAATAGAATGTAAAATTGCTACAAAATATTTAACGAAACTAATAATAGCGTAGATTAGGCCTTCCAATTATTTCACTTTACATTTGTAAAATTATCGTATTTCTTGGAACCATATCATATAAGTTTGTTCATTACTCAAAATATACCTTTTTGAAATGAATATGGAAGGAAAATTAGAAATTTAAAATTAAATATCCATTTAAGCCATTTTACCATCCTATAAATGATATTTGACCCCCACTCAACAAAAAGTCCTACACCCAACCTTTGCCAATAAGCACAATTCATACCTGTGTGTACATTGTTTATCTCGGTAAAATAAGTGTTCTCTTTCTGCCTGGAAAAAATAATAGCCCCTTAAATAATTCTTGAAAATGAGCAGCAAAGTATGAGTTTTAGATAACAAAATTAAACTGAAGAGAAAGAAATTAGATTTGTCCTTGTTAACCACGCTAATATCTCAGTAAGTAGTTTCAAACCGCTCAATAGAAGCTGGTGTCTAAGAACTTCAATTACAACAAATCCTAAAAAGATAGGAACTTCACAACATGTCACAGTTGTTGTCATCCTCGTCCATAGAGCTTATGACGCAAGACGTCTCTATTCCATAAACTTCATTCATTCGCCATCTGTGTGAAGCAATTGTAAAATACATGAAATGTAATAAATGAAGGACAAGAAAACAAAAAATAGATGAGAAAACTAAACTATAACTGCGAATCCANAAAAAAAAAAAAAAAAAAAAAAATGATTTCACACATATCTCACAATAGTTGAATCACACATATCTCCCAGGTCCGATCTTCCTTGAACCCAGGACCGTAGGCACGTCCCTGCTCGGTCAAGGCTCGAAATCGGATTCCCAGTACCCACGGCCCATTAATCGACGATTGCACCTCCAACACGAATTTCAGCATTAGCCCCCCTACAATGTTGTATCGCCATGAATGATTTAAAACTGCTTCCAACTTCAGCACCAGCTTCTGCCTGGTTAACAAGGGATCGACACCACTAGGTAATTAATTTCAGATTGACGTGTATCGTTCTTATACCCTTCTAAATTAACAAAGTTAGAAAGTAGCTCAGGTAAATTATAAACAAAAGAAATAAGATGTGGATAAATTACAGTTGAAGCAACAATAGCTGCAACTCTTCGACTCGTACTGGTTCCCAAGACAAACTGTTCCCTCAATGCAGCAGATTTGGTGAAGCTATCGCGAGCTCTTTCAAGTCCTTCTGTAATATATAAATTGACCTAAAGTTGTAATGAAAATTACAACAACAACAACATAGCCTTTAGTCCCAAGCAAGTCGGGGAAAGTTGTAATGAAAATTAAACAAACAAATATAGCTATAAAATATCATATAAAAATATTGAAAAAGAAAAAGGTGCTAAGCATATAAAGAAAAATGCAATTCAACATGGTCAAGAGGCAAGTGGCAACAGCCCACACGTTGGCAGCAAGTGTGGCAGATTGCACAATGACAACAAGAGAATATCCAATAATTTAAGAGGGTGTAAAAATAAGTGCAAGATAACAACAACACTGGAAAACATGAACCAGATACATCTGCTTAATTATCAGATAAAAAAAAAAAAGAAGTAGAAAAATAAAAGCCCCAGGCACGAGCTTTCTACAGCCACTCCATCTTTGAGATATTCAAATAAAAAAGATTTTTCCTCGTTAATTTAAGGATTGCAAAAGAAACCAAACCAAAAACCAGATCAAAATAAGATGAACTAAACGATCAAACAGTCACACAAGGTAACGAAAGTCTTATATAAGCCAAGCGATCTACCAAAACCACGAAACAAAAGAGAAGAAAACAAAGAGCGAATGAAAGTATTACAGCACCAATTCAAATAATGCATAAAAATAACACGAAGGGTACCTCTATTTGATGCTTTCCCGCCTCTCTTTCCTTATGAAATCATCGTCAACAGATTCACCTTTCTCCTCACCATCATCATTCCCCATATCACTCTCACCCGCAGTCTTCCACTCGGAATCATCACTCTCGTGTCCACAGCCATCACCGGGCCCACCCTCACACAAAATGCCGCCATGCTTAGCTGCAGCCTCACGAAACAGCCACACGGCCCTCATCTGTTTCTTCACGAGCCGATCAGCATAATCCAGGACCTTGTTCTGCCTCAACGAAAGATCCGGGTCAGCCTACTGGCTCGTTCACAAACAGGATTGCATCCAGAAGGCTCTCCTTGGCCATCCCGGGCTCAGCGGCCAAAATCTAACCATATATTAAGCAATTATTAACTTCTACAGGTCCAATTCAACCAACAAACAACATTTAATTAGCACCAAATAAAAGAAAACAGATAAAAACACACCTTTCAGTGAAGTCTCTATCGTCGTCGTCTCGTGAGATTGAATGAGATTGAATTTTTTCCTTCCTGCAAAGATTCAACCCAATGTCATCAGAATACATAATCATTATACAAGCAAACTTAATGATAGAAACAGAAAAAGCCAGTATGCTATTTATCCTACAATAACATATTGAATTATATTGCTCTATGGGTGTGCGCATATGACAAAAGAAAAGTGAATATGTTTTATCCATCTAATGAATTAAAATGAAAAAGGAAAAAGATTACATTGTGTGTGTGTTTAGGTTCCTACAAAATCAAACTTAAGCCGACGACAACAACAACTATCTTAAGTGTAAATCCTCATAGCCATATGCCTAAAATGAACTAAATAAGCAACTAACAAGTATTAACCAAGCAAAAGGACAACACAACCTAGTCAACGCGAAAAAAAAAGTTGGAAATCCTCATATCATTCAAACAACTACATCCTTCATCATCATGATCTGTCTTAAACCCTCGTCTTTATCACCCAATGCCCAGTCTGTAAACTTAAAAAGTTGGAGAACCGAACAATATCACCAATGAATGGTTCAAAAAATCAACTATGCACACACGCCAGCAAAATTACAGAAGCACATCAACAACTGTTCGCAAACTGAATAATCCACATCAGAGAACACAATTCCGATATACCCTAATTCCAAAAGTTCCAAATTAACCCAATAATAATGTGTGACAACATCTTCCACAATAGGCATCCATCCATTGAATATGAAATCAATGAAATTCAATAACTCTGATAAGTCGCGCAAACTATATATATTGTTAAATGAATTTTTTTTTCTGGTGATGGAGTCAAAATAGAAAAAAGAATTCAGAAGGGAAAATTGCGAAAAAAAAAAGTCATTTTTGTCTATCATGACAATAAAAACAACTGTTTCGACCAAAAGCAGCATTCCGGCAAAGACGTTGAAAAAATGGCCGCTTTGTATATTCTGAGAACCCGAATGAAAATGAGAAATTTTTCAAAAAAGTCACTTCCCATCTCAATAACAGTCCACGACGCCTGATTGGGCCAGATTTGTCCATTGCTGGACACATTCCGTCGCCTCTCTCGTCTTCAACCTGTCTTCTCCCTCCGAACACTGCAACCGGTCCGCTGCTCAGGCGTGGAACAATGTAGGACAACGCGGGTTGTTGGAGTAGGGCATTGAGGTGAGCCTGGAGGTGAAGATGAATATGAGGTAGAGCCGTAGAGGAGAGCCACAAGGGGTTTGAGATTGGAGATAAGCTTCTACTCTGTTGAGTGTGCGAAAAATCTAAAGCTCTGCACAAACCAAACCACCAAAATAATGCCCTTAATATCAACAAATACCCATTAAAAAATAGATCGACACCAACACACAAGCTGAAAAAAATAAAAAACAAAAAAGGCGCTGGCCCTGTACCGTCACACGGCGGCGCTGGATCTGTCGATGTGCTCGAGGGTCACCGATTTCTCGCTCGTGGTTATCTCCGACTGGTGCTGGGGAATTCTGAGATCGGTCAATTTGTCGTGGTCGAGGTTTATCACGCACGCGGGGCTGTCGGATTTGGTGCGAATTGGGTGAATCTGGTGGAGATTGGTTTGTCGAACGCGACGGAGCTCCAGGACTCTTCCATGGCGGCGGTTGCTCGGGCGAGGAGCTTGAATAGGCTGTGCCTGGCGAGGCTAGAGCGAACTCAGTCAGGAGAGAAGAAAGGGTTTGGAAAATGAAAAGAATGAGGGTGATGTCGAATGTCGATCGCTAATATTTTTTCCTCTGGCAGAGGAGATAAGATAGGGGTGGGTAAATGAAAAGACTGCCTGATTGCGTGTGTGCGAGAACTCGGGGAAAGGAAGAAAAGAGACGTCTTGACCAGCGGGAATTCTGCCAAAAGGAAAAAAGTTTCATGTTGGGGCTTAACAATTAAGGTAGACCAATCGACGTCGTTTACTCTCAAATGGAGAGCGAAGAAGGCAGCCACGTGTCGGCAAACAAAGGGGATATGTGGTTTTCTTATAAGGTAGAGGGAGATAGGAAGTAATTTTTGTAGAGCAATAACTCTTTCATTAATTCCCTAATCCACGCCACAACTTTGTGTAATCAAGGAGAGGTGGTGAAAATAAAACGGTTGCAAGAACCTACCATAGTTATCAAAAGTTGAGTTTATTTTAAGTTTATAATTAGTTAAATAACAAACATAACATTTATGATACCAAACTATTTACATTATGAATAAACATAAACATGTAACATACCAAACATAAACATGTAGCATACCCAAACTAGTTACAGAGAAGAAAAAAAAAAACATGTTGGATACATTTTACTAAAATGAATGATAACATGATTTCTACTAAATGTAATGTGAGAAATGCTATGGAGCCAATGGTTGGCTCCTTTATGGAGCCAACCACCAATGTTATAGTGCCACGTAGGCCATGTGAGAAAATAATTATCTCCACATGGCCTACGTGGCACTATAACATTGGTGGTTAGCTCCATAAAAGAGTCAACCATTGGCTCCATAGCATTCCTCAACATGATGTAATTCTTGATGTTTAGTTTAAAACCTGTAAAACGACATTAGTTTGAAAAGATAAACAGGGAATATACCATCATACATAACCAAAATACGAAAATCCCAAAAGTAAAACCAACAGACATTTTTTTTTTTTTTTTTTTTTTTTNTTTGTGTCTAATATCACATACCAAAAACAACCCAGGTAATCCTAACATAATACCAAAATATTCTTCTTGGTCTAACGAAATTTCTTGTTCCATTTCAAAATTGGAATCACTATCAAACGGCCCGTCGCTACATAAACAAGCTTACGCTTGCCCTTCACATCAGCGTCGATCTTCTTCCGAGAAACTGAGTAGCATTCTTTACGAGCACTAGTGCGAGTGGTCGGCCGTCTCACCGTGGAATGTTCTTTAAATGATGTATCAAATACATATGTTGATCTTTGTTTTTCGACATATCGGAGAATATTGGGGGATGATAATGGCTGATCAAGTGTTTGGCCTTGTAATTGTTACTTGTTGGGTTTTTGTTGAACAAAATAGAAAGATGGAGGTTGCTTGTTTTGGGAATAGGAATATTGATAACGGAGAAAAAAATTAGCAGAATCAAACCTACCTTTTTTTAAATTCAATTAATTATTTAATCAATTGATATTTAAAAAAAGTCAACAGATATTTTTATGGAATACAAAACCTGTTTATTCTCGTTTAAGCGGCACGATTATTTTTTATATGGGATTAAAAACTTAACACCGTTTTTATGTCCTTAAGAAAATGTTTGGTCGTATAAGGGGTAAATTACTCCATATAAATTAAGCCATTTTTAGTTGGATCAAAATCAAGCCTATATTTCTTGACCTTGTATGGGGTAAACATTATAATTCAAAGATTGATTTAGATTATCAACTACTAATACTCAAACAAAATAAATTGAAATTTTAAAGCAACGACGAAGATCAAACAATGATAAAGAAGCTAGGGAGTCGGGGATATTTGTTTTGATTCAAAATGCAATCAACGGCAAGTGATCATTCAGTTAAAGTATTCGAATAACCTACACGTTCATAGATTTATCCTCAATAACTTTTCGTAACAAATGAACCAAAATGAACAACAAATCAATGAGTCGTTTAACACATAGACAATATAATTATGAACAAACCTATTTTATACGAGCCTAGACCGATCAACTCCTCCCCTTTCGGTTCTAAGAGTTGATTAAATTAGACTAGACGGTGTTTAAACGACTAATTGGTTAGAATGAACAACATCACACGAGAATGAATCATATTCAATTGAAAATCAATTGAAGATTAAAGTGTCACCCTTCAACAATTTTCAACAATCACACATAATAATTGAAAAACCTATTTAAGAATAACACATATAAATTGAACCATCAACGAACACGATAATCACAAACGAAACTAAAACATCATCCCCTATCCCTAGCAGATCGAATTAGCTACTCATTTTCAATTCCACACAATCAATCTCAACAATCAAAGCAATCAAATTCATGGATTAAATGATTAGAAAAACATACGATTAAACCGGAATTGAATCCGAAATACGAGATTAATCCAAAAACAATGTAAAAATCCAAAATTAAGTTTATGTTTTAAGATGAAAAATTGAAGAAGTGTTTTTGGGAGTGATGGGGGGGCTAGGTTTTCGTCCAGTAAAAAGGATCGATCTTTTGTCCAAGTCCCGTATGCATATATATAAGTGAAATTGTGTCGCAGCACGGAGGTTGTGCTGCGGTGTGAGGGAGCACAAGCGCCGCAGCGTGAAAGGTGTGGCGCGGGGTGATTTTGGGAGCAGTTGCACTATCTGGCAGGGCGTGACGGCGTTGCGGGATGTGGCGCGGCGTGAAGGTAGCAAGTTGTCGCGGTGTGACGAGCTACTTGTGTTGCTTCTCTGGTGAGGCGTTAGGCGTGTTGCGGGACGCGTAGCGGCGTGGAGCCTGGCAGGGTGCCGCGGCGTGACAAGTGTCACGGCGTGGCACCTGGAGATACCAAGCTCTCTGTTGGCCCGTGGAAGGTGCCGCGCTTTGGCGCGCGGCGTGGAGCTGGAGTTATGCTGCGGTGGAGGCCTGGGGCTGGTGGCTTCCTTGCACGACTTCGCGTATCGGAATCGTTTGAGCTCGTCTGGACTCAAAATTTAATTCCATTTTTTTTTGTGCAACGCAAACGCATCCTTATACAAAATTAAGCTCGCCAAAACATTTTTTCTCCTTCAAATCATAATCGACTGAGGCACTCGACCTGCACACTACAAAAGACGAGAAAAGGGCTGAAAACTAAGAGAACAAACAAAAAACACCAAAAAAGCCAAAATAAATGTAGAAAACGAGGAGACAATCATGCTTGCTTACAAGCCCACTAAAAATTCTTGCACATTATTTGAAAATAAATGCTATAAGTACATAATACTGTACACAGAGGTGTACATACACTTACATTAAGTGGGTCCTACCAAATATAAAATATCAAGTGAGCCCCACTCCATGTGAGTGTTATGTACACCTCTATTTACATTTAATATGTATTTGTAGCATTTTTCTTGTTGGAATATCACTTGTGAGTTGTCCCAAATTGATTCGATATGGTAAATGAGCTTAATTTATAAACCTAGTGGGTTACTCCTCCCATCATCAATTGGTTTTGGTATGAAACATCACTATGGTGCACCTAAATCCACCCTCTTAGATGCACTTCATCTATGTGGGACCGCACCCTCTTGCCCCGATTATAAATTTAATACATATGTTGTCCTAGTCCGACAAGCATCAAACCAAAATCCACAAAATATAAGCCACCCACAATTAAACAAGTACATGCATGTGAGTGAGAATTCAACCCTATCCGAACCGCCAACATAGTGTCTGAACATGTTCATTAGATCACACCGTCTACATTGGGTCTGAACTAGGGCTGCAAACGAGCCGAGCCGAGTCGAGAATTGGCCTTATCGAGCAGGATTTAATTTTTTTTTTAGCTGCTCGAGCTCGAGCTCGATTTATAAGACTCGAGCTCGACTCGATAAGAATATACAATAGCTTGAGCTCGGCTCGAGCTCGACTCGAAATCAAATGCTGGAGCTCGATTCAAAAATTTTAAGTAAAATTACCATTAAGCACTCGTGTTATACTATTTAAATATATAAGGAGTATTTTAGTAATTTAATATATATATCAAGACGCTTGACAATACAAAATATGAGCTCGAGTTCAACCCGAGTTCGATCAAACTCGAACTCGAGTCGAGCTTTGACTCAAGCGCTCGCGAGCCGCTCGACTCGTTTGCAGTCCTAATCTGAACTATTAGACTACATTCACACGAATATGTATTGAACTGACTATTCAGATCTCAGTATTGACACTTATGATAAATTTTACATAATATGAGTCTAAATCGTTACGGGTTATAAACAAGTCGAGCCGAGCTGAGCTGGTGTTCGAGCCCTTAACAGTCGAGTCAGGCTCGGCTTGTTATGTAAGCGAGCCAAAGAACGAGCTTACGCTCAATTCGGTTACCAATCGAGTTCGAACCTTAACGAGTCGATCTCAAGTCTTAACAAACCGAATTATAGAAAACTATAAAAAAAAATCTCTTTTTAAGCCTTAACGAGTCTTATCGAACCAAGTCAAGCCCGACTCATAAACATAACGAGCTTAAAACGAATTCGAACTCAACTCGTTTATCAAACGAGTCGAACCGAACTCGAGTCTTAACGAGTTAAGTGAAACTCACGATAAACAGTTTAGAGAGTATGAACCTTCAGACCACATGCGCACACACCAGTGCAAGCATGTATTGGTCCAATAGTTCATATTTCAATGTGGGCACTTATGGTTTTCAACCGTATGAGAATTGAGAATATAACTCTGCTTTGCATAACAAGAAAGAAAAACAGCAATTAAAATACACTAAATCTCATGCATCCAACAAAAACAAGAACATGTATATATATGAGCATATCTCAATTTCTATAATAACAATGTATATACACAATTACAAACCCATTATTACACACACAAACAATCCAACAAGCCACCTCAAGATCTTCAACTGGAAAATGGTTGAAGAAAAACAGGGGGGCTGTGTTTTTTCTTTTATTTATTTTTCAATAGACTACACATCTGATAAGAATACCAGATATTCTAAACCCAGCTCATAATTTACAAATCCACAGAACAAATCGAATCCCAGATTATAAAAATCTCACCTTGGCAAGCCCACTTCATTATTACAACCAAATAGATTTACACAAATGTCTGCAAGTTTCTTGACGCTCAATCTGGACCGTCGATTTTTTGACTGCTTTGGAGCATTCGGAGCTTCAGCTTCACCAAAGACGTCAAGATCCTCCACACTTTTGAAAGCCAGAGTTTTTCTCGGCGTACTGTAAGCAAAATGTGTCTGTTTTGCAAGCAAAGCCTGTTTCAATCAAAATGAACCAATTTCAAAAACCAAATAAAAAAAAATTAACCAAAAAAGCACTAAAAATATTCAATCTTTACTAATCAATAACAAAAATCACAGAAGAAAGCAGAGTCTCACAGCTTCTTTCATCGCCTTCGACACAGAAAACAGGCTTTTCAGATCATCATGCTCCACCCCACAAATTATCCTAATCT